>PVJD01003810.1:0-153138 GCA_004026545.1 Mormoops blainvillei | reverse complement strand
TCCTTTCTCACACTAGCTCTTGGGAAATGAGATTCTACACCTTCCTATTATAACCCCACCCAATGTTTAACAAGCAGAACTGTGAGGAAAGACCCTCCCTATGTCTAACTGAAATTCTTAATCTTGCAGTTTAAACCACTTAACCCTTTGATTGTCTTTACTAGAAATAGAGAAAATTTCATATATCTAAAGTCCATTTTCTCATTTCCCTTTATCTTTTCTGGCTGCATGTGAACTCTCTAAGGTTCCTAAACCATGAATTTTGGAGTTCACGATTACATAGGTTATTTTAAAAAGGTCTTAACCAAGACTGCATATAAGCTCTCTTGTATTTCAAACTTATTTATTATAGACACAAATAAATTCATTTTGTTAAAAAAATCGAATAGTGTAGAAGTATATGGGTTAAAAAATAAAAGTTTCATCTCACACTACTACCCTTCCTGGAAATAACTGCATTTAAAAATTTGATGTGTGTCCTCTTGGACTATGGTCTTTCCATTAACAGGCCCATGTATGTGCATAAACATATAGTATGTTGAATTTTATATAGTTTACTTTCTCTTTGTTTATAGCATTTATCCTTGTTTGTATATTTCTTGGCAATTTTAGATAAGACATACCTGTTCAATATTAAAATTGGTGTAACTGCAATTGGGAACAGAGGCTAGAAACAGCAATGGCATAAACAAATTAGAAAATCATTTCTCTCTCACCATGGCAGAAACTAGCTGGTTATTCACCAAACCATATGCCTCTTCTTCCTGGGCACACAGTTCAGCTACTCTTTCCAGACTTCCTTATTGTTGGGCACATCCACGTGACTGAGTCCACCAATGAGCTGTGAGCAAAAATGATGCATGCCACTCCCAGGCCTGGGTAATGAAACCCCCCGACAGGTGATCCCCAGCTCCACGTGTGAATGGAGTGGACTCTGAAAGCAAGAACCTAGGGGACTCACAAGATAGAAGACCACACCTGTAGTTGCCACTTTGAGAGGATCTTCCGAGAGAACACTTGCGTGAATGAAACAGAACTTTCATTGTGTTAAACCACTAAAATTAGGGGTTGTTTGTTAGAGCAGTTAGCCTGCCTTGAAGGCTACACTCACATAAAATAAACCTGAGTTGAACAGCCCAGGCCCAGCATGGTGACTCTGCAGTCACCAGAAATCTGCGCTTTTATCTCCTGGTAGAACTTGGTACTGTCAGCTGTGCATAGTCTGTGGATCTGGTGGGAGAACTGAGTGTAGCCAAGTCTCATATGAGATCTCAAAAAACTATATAGAGTTTCCCAAAGCTCCCAAGCAACTTCTCTCTTCTCCCCCTCACACCCTAGTAGCTTCTCTCTTGCCATCTCTTTCCACAAGGTTACTGGATGTAAAACCAGGGGTAATGGTCTGTATGAATCAGGATTTAGTGTTACCAGCCTTAGGCCATACCCCGCTTGAGGCTGACCTGCAGTATTATGGTTCTCCTGGTGCCTGGCAGGTCGTCCTGATTTCTTGTTCCCCGTCAGGGACCTGAGTTGCCCTCTGTAAAGACACTAGCCTTCTGTTCACCTTGGTTATGGCGGAGATTGTTGAGGTGTTTACCAAACTCATCTTCTCTTCTCGGGCACACAGCTAGACTACATTTCCCAACTTCCCTTATAGTCAGGTGTGGTCAGGTGCCTTAGCTCTGGTCCACAGATTATGTGTTGAAGTGATATACGCCCCTTCCAGCCGTGGCCCATAGTGATATCTGTCAGCATTCTAACATGTGAAGACCTGTTTGTAATGCCTGGGTAATTACAAAGTTGTGAGTTAAGTGTGAGAGGAGCAAAGAAAACATTTCAGAGGGGAAAGAGGAAATAAAAGAAAAGGATACATTTTTGAAAAGAGAGAGAGGACAGAATATATGTGCATATACATCCAAGAGAGATACTGAAAAAACTCTCAGCACCAGATAAATCATTTCCATTGGTTTAGGATAAACCACTATTACTATTAAATTCTAAGCCCAAACAACGAGTGTAAAGTCTTCTGAGAGGGCTAAAGTGTGACTGCATAATAAATACCTGGATTAGTGGCTTTGGAGGTAGATAAAGGTGGGTTCACATCCCGGCTCTATCATTTAGTGACTGCATAACTTTGCACGAATCCCTTAGTGACACCAGCCCTCAGTTTTACATCTTAAAATGGAGATAAAAATACTACCTATCTAATAAGTTAAATTAGTGATTTATAGAAAGTGCTTACAACAAAGCCACTACTTATTAAATTAACAATTAGTGGCAGAGACATTTACTGCTCCCTGAATATCCATGTGGTCCCCCACATTTCCTTTAAAGTTGGATAGGACTGTGTACCTAGTTCTGACCAACAGATGGTGAGTACATGATGTATGTCACTTCAGCACTTAAGCAGCAGTGTATAATCTTTCAGTTCTCGTCTGCTCTGGAGAATTGATCACAGAGATAAGATAAGATGGCAATAAGATAAGATGGCGAAGGCACAGGATGAAAACAACCTGGATTGCTGAGTCATCCTCTCTTATTAGACTTTGTGTGAGTAAGAAATACGCCTTTGTGGGGCCCATACACTGAGGCTCCAGAATCAGCTTGTTACTGCAGCATGACCTAGCCTAACCTAACTAATACACCAGGATGATACAGTCTCATCACATGCACAGTTAAATAAATCCATCATATGATCTTTGCCAAAAAATGAAGTCTCATTCCATCCTGCTTTTCACTCAGAAAGTACATGATCTAGCATGTGCATGAGATATGAAACATCAATGTACAACTGCACTCTTATTTGGTCTCCATTTCTATTGCCTCTTATATAGTTTAAGCATCTCACTAACTAAATATAACTTCAATTTTCCAAGACACATATTTTTCTACACAATATATTCCCCAAACAGACAACTATTTTACCTCATGCTCAACTGAAAAGCAAAAATCAGATTTCTATTCCAAAACTGGAGAAAAATATGACTGTGTTGGGTTCGCTAAGAGAAGGTAAATCTCTTGCCAGTGTGGCACATCGCCTAATGGTTTTTAAAGATAATTTTGACCACAGAGCCTTCCTAGCTAAATAAATGCTAACTTCTGTCCTCTGCTGCCACATTTACTTGAACAGCATACTTCAGAGCCCCTGTCCAATGGATGACCTTCTGGTCAGGGCTATTGAATCCAAGTTGGGGTGAAGGAGGGAGATTCACACCACCCCTCCACACCAACACCACCCTTGTGTTTCTGTGCAAGAAGGGACTTCCACACCTCTCCACCTGACAACCAAGAGTTCACGAGAATGCCTTTGATCTCTCTCCCCAAAGGCTCCTCGCAAAAGAAGGCATGAAAAACCCAAATGGTTAGAGTCTAGGGTATATCTAGGGTGATATTTTTCTTTATCAGTAGGGCTATGGTAACTTAAAAGCCACGATTCAGTCAGGCCCCTTCTGTGTTTGCTTTTCATGAGCTTAGGTGACATTTCAGGAGAGGGTCCTCCATCTTCCTATGTCACACCCATGGGTAGTTTCCATTTGTGACATAAAACTTTATGTTCATACCCAGTCAAATTTTTTAAAATATGCTAGTGACTACTGATTGTATTTATCACATTATGCATTGAATACAGTCTACTAAATTTATTTTCTTTGAAGAAAGTTTTAAAATATAAGCTTAGGAGAAATTTTCAGGATGAGTAAGCTGATAAAAACCAATATGTTTGAAGCATAAGGGCTGCCCCTCCATCCCCTGGAGTCTCCACCTGAAACATCAATAACACCATGTATCCATCAACACATCCGAAGTCCTCTGGGTAGCCTTCTTCGACTTCATTTTCCTCCCTCCCCCACCCCCACAAAACTACCATTCTCCTGAAATTGGTATTTTCCGTTCCTATGCATCCCTTTATGTCTTAGTTACATGTGTATGTATCCATGAGCAAAATGTCACTGCTTTTCATGTTTGTAAATAATCCTAGTAAATGATAATAACTAAATGATACTTCTCAATGATAATAGTATAATAGTTCCTACATTCTTCCACATCATGCATTCTCAATGGGATGATAATTGGTTCTTTGAGGGGAAAAAATCTTACTCTATGACGTATGAAACAGATATATATACAGTACATAAATATACACAGTATGCCTGAGGTATTACAATTTTATGAGAGGAAATTAGGAATAAACATCTAAAAAGGCCCTTTTGGGAGACAACAATGAGAAATATATTGAGAAACACTGTTCTACATTCTGCTATTTTCACTTAGTTTATGTCTGTAAGATGCATCCGTGATAATAAGTGTAACTATTTGGGCCTCTTTCACTATGAAGAGCATTCTGATGCACGTATACATCACCCACTATTTATCCATTCTGTGGACAACAATGTCAGTCAAGTAGCCATGGGCACCCTTGAGCAAGTCACACAGAAGGGAGTTTCTCCCAGATGTACAGCCAAGAATGGCATTGCTGTGGCTTGAAAGGCAGTGTATCCAGCCTTAGTGAATGTTGGTTAAGCTGTCACAGGAGCACTGAGATTCAAGGGAAGTGACACAAATTCCACCTCTTGAAAGGAAGTTCAAACAATGTGGAGCCATCTTTAATTGAAAAGAAGAAAAGAAAAATCACCATGTCCAACATACTGTACTTTCATCCAGTCACCTATTTTTGTGGGCTCTGTGTGTGTGTCTGTCCGTAAGGGTGGATTTGGTGCATAGACGAGAGTATTCTGGGGGTTTGTATGTATGTTTTAAAAATCATTCAATTTATTAAAGTTACAAATTCAAAAATCTAATTTGTTAAGTTTTTAAAAGCTTAAAATGTTCTATGTATAAAGTGAGCAAAATTTAGGAATAACCTTTAAAAGGCCCTTGAATAATACTGGTCCCATTCAAAACTTAATAAAATGCCTTTAAGCATTTTTTAATTAAATTTACAAATTTAATAAATTCAATTTTCTTTTTTAAAAAACCGGCTTCACAAATAAAACTTTCAAGGTCTTAGGTAATGTTTATAAGTGTAATAATTAAATTAATAAATTGGACAATACTTAAGTACTTTAAATATTCTAATTCAGCTTATAAATTTAGTAAAATTTCAACTTAACAGTATACATCTAAATTAATTACTCAATTACATAGTTTAAAATTGGAATTAAAAGCCTGACCCTACACTCTAATGAGGTTAAATTCTTGTAAACATTACAAATACTTAAAATTCAAAATATGTATTAGTGCCTTAAAACAAAAATATAGTAATACTAATACTCTAATTATCTGAAACATGGCTCCCCTGAATTCTAAATTTTTCTGTAATTAGAGGCTGCTGACAAAGTTTATGTCATCCCACACAATTTGGGTGCTGACTTCCCATGTAATTTGGGGGCTTGGCCAGAACATGTCTGAATGTTTGGCCATGCCATGATACCGATGGAACTTCCTAGGCCATATTTATTCTTTGTAACAGTAACTTCAAAATTTTCAAATGGGATGGCGCATAACATCCTTTTGATATGAGTCATATTTTCGAGCCAGATTAGACTGTCACCCCCACCAAGGTAATTACCTCATTTGACTAATTTTGTACTTCTTTGGCTCATTAGATATATACATGTGATTTTCCCTCTAATTCAGAAAACCTTTGAACTTGTTTCTTTCCATTAATTCTTACTTCCTAGGGCCACATGACTCTTGCAGAAATTAAAAGCCCCACCAGATGATCTCTAGATCTCTCTCATGGTTTTGTCCGACCATTGATTACAAACTCTAAGGCCGTTCTACAGAAACTGAGCCCTGGGTAACTGAGGCACATGAGCCAGCAATTCTTGGCTCATAGGTGGGGCTTCCCACATGGGGGCACACAATGACCTCAGGCCTGAACACCAAGGGCAGGATTTCTAGGCAAAAGCTTTCACAACATCCCCCTCCCTTCCCTCCTCAACAGAAATGGGCAAAGTATCATGTTACTTCCCCAAAGTATTTCAGAAGCTTAAAGCTTTCCAGAAAATGTCCACACTTTCCTTTGAGAGTCAATTTTACAAAATGATTTAAGTTTCTCTCTCTGGCTAAGCAACAAAATGAATACTGACATCTTGGGGTGCAGAGTGTAATTTACTGGATACTTACCATGTACCCTGCTCCATCTCAACTTCATATTTACAATAATAGCCTTGGGAGGTACAGACTGTCCCCCTTTCCCAGATGAAAAAAACTGAGGCGAAGAGAGTTATATCACATGAAAATAGGTCCAGTGAAAGGTGGAAATCGATGTCTAAAAATACAACAGGTTTTTATCGAAGGAGGGCACATTTCATCAAATTGGGCAATTTTCGATGTTTTCAATTTTTCATGTTTATCTTTAAAGCAGGAGTCAGCAAACTTCCTGTAAAAGGTCAGTTAGTAAATATTTTAGGCTTGGCAGGCCACGGGGCCTCTGTTGCAACTACTGCACCTGGCTTTGTTATAGAGGGAAACCAGCCCTAGACAATATATGAATGAATGGGCATTACTGTGTTCCAATAAAACTTTATTTACAAAAATCAGGCCGTAGTTTGCTGATGATGGAAATGTTCCAACACTGGATTGTGGTGATGGCTTCTCAACTCTATAAATTTACTAAAAATCATTGAATCGTACACTTAAGATGGGTAAATTTTATGTTGTATCAATTATACTTTAATAAAGCTGTTGCAGACAAAAATGAGCTGACTTCTGGTTTTACGTCACATAAGTACGTTCACTTGCCACAAACATTCTCCTCACATCAAGCAAACTGCCTCTTGTCTTTATATTTTCTTTTCAAATTCTTCTTCAAATTTTATTGATGATATATTCTTCTCAGGATTATCAGAAAAAACACTTCAAAACCTACTGAGTCTGCACACAAATGATTTGGCCCTGTGGTTCCTTATTTGTATTTACCTTTCTTTTAAACCCACTGCTTTGGGCTGCACAGAGGCAGCCAAAGCTCTACTGAGAAACACAAAACAGTTCTAGAAAGTTCTTTATTGGTTCACATTCACAAGGGAAAATTCATGTTTCTGATCAGATATGTATAAACTCAGAAGTAAATATCCGTTGCCCAGCCACAGACACGTTTGGTCTTTTTGAAGCCATTAAATATGCACCATTGCCTGTTTTCATTTATAAATCAGAATGTGTGATAACCAGCTAAAAAATTACAGGGTGGTGTCACTTTCCCTATATTTTAACATCCCCTTGACTGTGTAACACATTAAAAAAAATTTTCAGGGGCTTCTTTTGTCATAGAATTTTAAAAGATACATAGAAAACTTTTGTTCTCCTCAGGGTGTAGCTCAATTGATGTCAGCTAATGAGGACAGGACATCGAACTGCTTCCTTCAAGGGTGTCACCAGCTGGGGAGTCATGTCAAAGCTCCTTGCAGTGTGAGGGTGGCTGGACTGTGGAAAGTGCCAGAAGAAAAACATCAGGCAACCTCAAGAACATGGTAAGTCCCAGGTCTGTCCTACAAGCTCACTCAGGATAGAGCCGCAGAAGAAAAGGAACTAACAACCTCAGAAATCATTGCCCATGGGCAGAAAAGCAGTGGTTTTCCATCGCATCAGATGCTGGTCACTTCCTAGTGAGCCCTTATCAGGCTGTCAAAATGAAATGAAAGGAAACAGTCTCATCGTTATAATTAATTTCCCTGTTTCCTTCCTTAATCTGCACTGCCCAGGCAGTTAATCTTTGCTCGATATGCTTTTGTCTCCTTACATAATTAAAATCTCCTTCGATGTGAGAAGGCACAGTGCCACATGCCGACCGGGAGAGCAAGCTTCAAGGCTGTGGGAGATGAAAGAAAAAAGGAGAGCAGGGCAGACGAGAGAGGGGAGCGGAGCAAAGGATGATGAGGCTGAGTAGGTAGGTGAATGGCGGAAGGCGAGGAGGAAAGTTGGACTTTGTGAAAAGATAAAACATGCATATTCTCCCATACTGACTATGTATTGGAAGCCAACCCAGAAGTACTTTCTGAGACAAGCCTCGCCCGGCCTCTGGGTGACCCCCAGGATGGCTCTGCCTACCCACATGTAGAATCTGAATGGATTTCTGTTCAGACCAACACTCGGGTTCCACAACAGTCGACTTTATCCTTGTTTCTGCTGATTTCAAAGTATCTGGATCTGATTGTGTTGATAACATGGGACCTCTGCATGCTGAGTACTTGCCAAAGAGGACAACCATTCACTTAGCAAAAGCTAAATTGTAGAAAATAGTATTTATAGATTGTTCCCAGCATGCTCCGCCAGCCACTCTCTTCAATGGCAGGTGCATTAAATGTTCTCCTTACAGAAACCAGATCAGCAGAGAATTGTGTTCTTTATCCATTTTATGTTGGATCTTCCTAGTCTTGATTTTATTGAACTAAGCTTTGGTATTAGGCTGTCAGACAATATCACGGGAATTGATAAAAAGTGGCTCAAGTTGCTTTTTGGTTGTTTGTGGGTATTTCGTTTGTCTTTTAGAACATAACGTATTGTCCTCTTTAAGGACAAACCAGAGGAGAAAACTCTTCTTTTAATTTTTTTAAAATTAAATTTATTGGGGTGACATTGGATAATACAATTATATAGGTTTCACTCTGGTGGGTGTGGCTCAGTTGGTTGGACCATTGTCCCATGAACTGAAAGGTCACGGTTCAATTCCTGGTCAGGGCGCTCATAACATGCCTCAGTTACGGGTTCGGTCCCCAGCTGGGGCACATATGAAAGAGAGCTGATTGCTGTTTCTTTCTCACATCGATGTTTCTCTCCCTCTCTCTCTCTCCCTCGTTTCCCCTCTGTCTAAAATCAATAGAGATGTCCTCAGGTGAGGACAAAAAAATAATATATGGGTTTCAAATATACAATTCTCTAACACATCCAGAAGGAGGGTCTGTTACATATGCTCCCTCAAAAATGTAAAGGATCTTTACTTTGCCTAAAGTTTGCGTATGGGGTACATCTCTCTCTCTCTCCTTTAATAGAATTCATTTTTTTAAAGCAGTTTCGAGTCCACAGCAAAAGAAAGCAGAAAATACAGCCAGTTTCCATATACACCCTGCCTCTATACAGGCACAGCCTCCTCTGCTAACAACATGCCCCACCAGATACATGGATTTTGTTACAATCCATGAACCTGCGCTTGACCATCACCCGGAGTCCACAGTTTACATTAGTGTTCACTAGCGGAGTATATCCCACAGGTTTTGGCAAATGTGTAATGACATGTGTCCATCCTTGTAGTAGTGTACAGACTAGTTCACAAACCCTCTGTGCTCTGCCTACTCATCCCTTCCATAGCTCAGCCCCTGGCTACCACTGATCTTTTTCCTAACTCTAAAATTTTGCCTTTTCCAGAATGTCATATACTTGAAACCATGCAATATGCAGCCTTTTCACATTGGCTTCTCTCAGTGATATGCATTTAAGTTTTTTCCTTGTCTCCCCATGGCTTGATAGCTCATTTCTTTTTACCACTGAATAATATTGCAATGTCTGGATGGACCGCAGTTTATTTATCCACTCTTCTACTGATGGACATCTTGGTGACTTCCAAGTTTTGGCATTTAGGAATAAAGCTGGTATAAGCATTCACGGGCAGGTTTTTGTGTAGACATAAATTTTCAGTTCATTTGGGTAAATATGAAGGAATACAATTGCTGGATCTTATGGTAAGAGTATGTTTAGTTTTGAAAAAAACTGCCAAACTGTCTTCCAAAGTGGTTGTACCATTTTTCTTCACTAGCAGTAAAGGACAGTTTCTATTGCTTTACATCCTTGCAAAAATTTGGTATTGTCAGTGTTTTGGATTTTGACCATTCTCATAATGTATAGTGGCATCTCTGTTGGTTTAATTTGTGATTCGTAATGACATATGATGTTGAGAACCTTTCCACATGTTTATTTATCTCCTGTACATCATCTTCGGTATGATGGGTATCCAGGTCTTTCGCCCATTTTTTAATTAGGTTGTTTGATTTCCTATGGTTGAACTGTTAGTGTTTTTTGTGTGTTTTTGGTGACAGTCCATTACCAGAGATGTCTTTTGCAAATATTTTTCTCCCAATCAGTGGTCTTGTTTTCTCATGCTCTTGAATTTTTATTGCCTGGCCCATGTCTCATTGTGTGCTGGGCATTGTGGCATGCATTTGGCGTACTAAATTGACCTTATTCCATATCATTTTTCCGCCTTGAATTCTCTTTGGCCTATTTCTGTGATTCTTACTGTTGATTTTGTTAATGTTAAAACCTTTTTCTATCACTTACCTGTTTATGTGTCTTGTCCATGGTTTTCTAATGGGAAGTAGCCTTTTTTAAAAAAATTGGTTTGCAAGAGCTTTTATAAGCTAAGAATCACTATCTTTATCTGGCACACAAATTACAAGTATTTTTCCAGTTTGTTGTCATTATTAAAATTAGGTTTTGACATATAGAACTTCCAAAATCTTTATTCAAACCGTTAATTATTTATTGATTACTTTTGGTTTTTGTGTGGTGCTTATATAATTGGACTTTTAAGAGTTTTCCTGTGGCCAGGAATTGACACTTGGGCCAAAATGCTAAGGAACCCCTGTTTTAAAGAGAGTCACAAATACTTGGGAACAGACACCTCCCTGCATGGCTTCCCAAGAGGGAGTTGAAACTCAGTCACTGCCCTCTCCCTACAATCCTTATCCACTTTTCTAGATGATGTTAGAAGCTTTTGGGAAGGTGAGTCAGTCAAGTTAGAGGAGTAGGTAGGTTTTCCCTCACTTCCTCCATGGGGGCCCTCATCATTTTAAGTCCAAATGAAAGATGCAGCACCAAGAGGACCACTAATTGCATGTGTCTACAAGGAGAGACTGGCATCAGGGCACTAACTAGACACCTACTCAGGCAGAAGATGCGCTTCTCTGCCTCTGGGTTACGGAAGCAGGGGAAAGGTGAATAGGAGTGAGGTACCAGGCAGCAGGTAAGGGGGCTGGTGAGCTTCCTGCATGCCCTCCATTGTAGTGGTCAAGAGGAAATGAGCCATCTTATTGGCACCCAAGCCCAGTGGGCTCCCTTTTGCCAGAAGGAAGCCAGCAGCAACTGGTCATGGACTAGTACACCACCCCTAGTGGTAGCTGGAGGGGAGACAGAGGAAAATGTACTGGGCTTCAGTCACCACATCAGGGAAATGTGGCAAAAGGAACACTCTGTAACACCCTTCAAAGACAACATTGGTGCCCCCATGGAGAAAGCCCAGCCACCAGGATGCATGTCTCACACACAACCTAGAAGGTCAGTGAACATTGAAACAGCAAGACCAAGAAAAGGAACAATTGAGACCAGCTAGGCAAAGACAAGTCTTCTTCTTTTCTTCTCCATTGATCTTCGTTGATGTAACAGACTGGAGCGGGGCATGGGAAAAGGAGAGAAGGCCCCCTCAAGCAGACAACCTTCTCTATGCTTGTTTTCTATGCTCTACATCAGCATCATTCTAAACACCAGGCATCTGTTATCTGTGCAACACAATATTGTCGATGGGCTATCTCATTTTTATAAAGGACTAATATCTAGTTAACTGATACATCATGACACATTTTCTAGGAGAAGAACAGGACCCTAAGGAAATGGACACAAGCCAGGTGTGTTTTAGTGGGGAAGAGAAATCTCACAAGTCTGGCAGTTTTCCAAAAAGGGGAGGCCAGCAGGAGCCCTAATGCAAGGCATCCTGCCTTCCAGTTCTGCCTACTGCCACCTTTGGCGAAAAAAAACAAAACAAAAAAAAACCAAGGTTCTCTACAGGATGCAAAAGTCAGGTTTGACTTTATGGGATGTGGGATTGGGTACCTGGTGTTTCTTGACTGAACTGTTTATTCAGGGGATTCGCTTTAATGGTAACCCGCAGAGCACCAGCAGTTGCCTGGGGTCTCTGTTAAGCTGGCTGACGAAGCATAACCTGTGTCAGGAGGCAGAGGAGATCATTCTTCAAATGAAACAGAATTTTAACAGAAAGCAGTAAACAAAAGAGGGAAACAGCAGTGTTCACTGTCATTGTCCCTTTCTCCAGAACCTGTCATGCCTGAAATAGCGGAATGTGGGCACTCAAGCTCCAAGTGCAAAGCAACTTTATCCTGTCCCTTTCTGGAGGATTGCTGAGGAAGCCTCCCTACCCCACCATTCATATTCATAGGCTCCATCTCTCGTACCCCTAGAAGTTGTCATAGCACCTTCCCCATAGGCTTGTTGGCAGGGCTAAGTGAAATAAGGCATTTTAAGTACTTGGTAAAGCACCTAGTGTGTAATATGTGATCAGTAAATATTATTACAGTATTATTAGCTCTGCTCCTGCCCCTCTGAGAATGACTTCCCACCAGTACAAAGTAGAATTACCAACAACCCTTCACTGCCTGTTAGGAGAGCGCGGTGAACCCTTCATGATCCACATCCATCCATGTGTTGAACCTCATCTCTTGTCGTGTCTCAGCTTGACATCTAGTTCTTCCAGATTGAATAGCTTGCGCTTAATCGAGTGGGCCCTGCTTGTGAGCGACAACAGGCCTCTGTCTATTCTACTTCCTCCACAGGCCACACCCTTTTCAAATTCCCATTCACTGGCCGTCCCTGGCCTCCCCGCTCACATCGCTCACCATCAGCAGATGAGAGCCAGGTGGTGCTGGGGTGCAGTCCCACAGCGCTCTGTGCTTGCAGCCATTCTGACACTTCAACTATTGTCCTTGGTGTTCTTGTCTGCTCTTCCTAGCCAGGTGCTTCTTACATTTTAATGGGCCTACAGATGATCTGGGCATCTGGTTGAAATGAAAATCCTGATTCAGTACATCTGGGTATGGCCTAGGATTCTACACTTCCAACAAACTCCCAGAGGATGTTGATGCTGCCAGATCATGGACCATGCTTTGGGTACCATGATGTTAGACAGCGGGCTCCTGGATATCAGGAATTCTGTCTCCTTGAGTCTTTATATCCCCAACACTCAGCCTGGCTCTCAGAGAGGTAAAATCTTCTTCCTAAATGTTTGTCAAATGAATATATGATTGAATGAACATACCAGACACTCTGCCCAGAACTGTGTTATAAGACATTTACACAGCTCACTTCACTTCTCATTTTCCTGTTTCAACCTGTAATTTCCCTTTTACAATTACTACCAATGAGAAAATGACAGAGTCAGGGTAAAGTGGGAGAGACAAGCAATAGAATGAGACAAAGAAGAGAAGAGGGAAAAGAAGAAAAGGATGAAGACCTGACTAGTATGACTCAGTGGGTTGGGCATCTTCCCACAAAGCAAAAGGTCGCTGGTTTAATCCCCAGTCAGGACACATGCCTGGGTTGCAGGTTCGATCCCCAGTTGTGGACGAGAAGCAACCAGTTGATGTGTCTCTCCCTCTCTTTCTCCCTTCCTTCCCGTCTCTCTAAAAATAAATAAATAAAAAAAATATTCTTTTAAAAATAAAGAAAAGGAAAAAAAGAGGGTTATAGATAAAAGAAATGAAGCAGAGAGCATTAGAGAAAGGAGAAATGTTTAATTTCTCACCTCATATCCCACCTCACAGGAGTTCCTCTCACATACTTTCCCCATGCACTGACCTTGACCTTCTTCATTTATTAATTTATCCATTCAACACAGCTACCTGGCATCAGCCACTGAGCCAAGGAGACATTCATAAGCAAAACCTAACACAAACCTGGAGTTTACCGTCCAGGGAGTGGGTAGAGAAAGAGATTAATTAAGCATCCAATGTAAAATTACAGCAAAGTAAAGAGCAGAGTCTTTTCTGGGTGATAGATGGTCGAGCTGAGGGTGAGTGGAGTCTCCCAGGCAGAGAGCACCACACACAGGCACTGCGGCTCATTGTGGGAACCGAGAGGCCAGAGGGCCTGGAGCCCTGGAAAGGTGGGTTGGCCAGCGAAGGAAGACCCTGGGGTTTCCAGCCTGCAACTTGGCCCCTTATGATCCCTGTTTCTTGGTATTCACAGTCCTGTGTAGTCCCCTCCCACACTGTGCTAGGGCTGGTCAGTGTGACCAGCAGCATACAAAATAAGTGATGGCGTGACACTTTCAAGATTAGGTTATAAAGCACTGTGGCTTCTGTCTCTGGCACTTTCTTGCTCTTCTCTTTCTTGGGTCATTCATGCTCAGGGGAGCAAGCTGCCATGTTTTGAGCAGCCCTATGGAGAATCACATGTGCCCAACAGTCAGTAAGAAACTGAGGCCTGTCAACAAGCATCTGAGTGAGCACAGAAGCATATTCTATAGCCCCAGGAACACTTCAAGATGAATGCAGCCCTGGCCAACAGCTGAACTTCAGTCTCTTCAGGGACTATAAGTCAGATCCACCCAGCTAAGCCACAACTGGATCCCTTAGCCTCAAAACTGTGTGAGATAATAACTGTTCACTGTTTAAGCTGCTCAGTGGCTGGGTAATGGGCCATGCAGCAATAGTAACCAATGCAACCAAGGTCAGACCACACACTGTATCACTGGCATGTTAGGGTTTGTGGGGCCTTATAAACTCTCCCTAGTACCCTGAGAAGAGAAGTATGATATGGCAGTTAGTTCACCTCAGGAGATACAGAGAAGTACCTGGGAAATTGGGGGCAAGGGGGTAGAAAGCCTATTGTGAACATAGACGTAACAGTCGGCCCCTTCCCTTATTCTCTGAAGTTCATTGTAATCTATCAATCTAGGTCAAGTTCTGGGAACTATGGGCCGAAATAAGTTCAAACAAATTATGTCTTATAAAAGTTTAATATCTTGTAACAACCAAATTGGTTGTTACAGAATAGCCATGGGGATGTAAAGTACAGCATAGGGGATATAGTCAATAATATTCTAATAACTATGTATGATGTCAGATGGGTATGGGATTTATTGGGATGATCACTAGGTAAGTTATATAATACTTAATCACTGGGGTGTACACCTAAAACTAACATAATATTGTACGTCAACTGTAATTGAAAAATAAAAAATGATTTAAATTAAAAATAACAAAGTTTAATATCTTTTCACTGGTTTGTAAAATTTATTTCAGTAGCTAATCCTAATATCCTAAGTGCAAGTATTACAATATTAGCAAACAAGAGGACAGACTCTTGAAGTTGTTTCATACCACATACCATGGGGGGAAAGGACTACCATCTAGAAACAATGCCTGCAGGTCCCCCGAGGCAAAGATGGTTTTTCTATAACACCTAAAAGGAAGGTCTCAGAGGGACTCGGTGGAATTGCACTCCTCTCAATTTACCAAGGGTTGTCACTTGGGAAGCTGAGAGCGGAGTGTCTGGATTCTAAGGAAGTCTTTAATAGCCTGACACGATAGCAGCTGTGCATCCTGGAAAAGTCTCCTACTTATCGGAGAGAAGGAGACACTTAGAAGAGAAGCCACCTTCAAACTGAACCCCAAGGCAGAAATTCAAGCCTGGGGTCCTGTGAGAAGACATGGGCTGCTAAAGAACATTCCAGAGAATCTGAGTTAATAAATGGAGAAAATAAAAATCAGAGAGGAGGAGTCAAGTTAAAACCAAACGTACCAGTAAATAAAGCTGAGTCCAGCTGTACTGTGCAGACAGTAAATTTCCTCACCAGTGACTAACCATAGACATCCTTAATCATGACTGAGCATTAATATTATGCACTGGAAATTTTATGATTAGAGTTTTTATTTAATATTTCCTTATCTGCCTCTTTGTGGAGGGAAATTCCGTTAGGGTTATGGCCATCAAACTAAAAATTCCTTTTCTTTTGGTTCAGAATGTGAAATCAAAAGACAACAAAAATAAATCTGCTTGAAAAAAAATTTTGAGTTTTTTTTTTAATCATGGTAAAATTAGAATAACATGCAGTTTTGCCTAGGTAGAAAGAAAAGGAATCTCTGTGTTTTGGAAAAGACACTAAAATCTTGCCCTCCCAAGCATGGCAAGCAGTCATGTCACTTCCATTAATATTAGGAGCGGTCAGGCTTCTCTCACCTAGGAGCTGGGTCCTTTATGAACCAATATGAGTATTTCTCTATAGGACCATTTGTTCAAGATTCATCCACGTGTGTTATTCAAATAAATCTTATTTGGGTGCATTAGAATGTCCACACAATAATCCCCAGGTTCTGCTAGAACCCCAAAATCCACTTTCCAGATATTGCCACTTTCCCTGACATAGTGCTTAGCCTGCAGGAGTGTTCCTTTCACCAATGCTTACAAATTTATCAATAACAAAACTTACTTTAATTAAGAATTAAAATGTCAGGGACTGCAGTGAGCTTCTGAACAGAGCCTATTTCTTTCTCCTATATGTGTTCACACTCACACTGTGTTACTCAGGACAGGATAGGCTACGCTGCAGTAACAAGTAAACCGTGGAATCTCAGTAACTTTAGGCAAAAAGCTTTATTTCTTAATCATATTCTGTTTATCTTCCTCTATTTTGTGTCTCTGCCAGCTAGAACATGTGGCTTACTAGGTCAAAACAGCGTGAGAAGAGAGAGATGGGTATGACACACAGACTCTTCATTGCTTTAGCCAGGAATGATGTATGTCACTTCCAATCAGAGTTTATTGGCCAGAACTAATCACACATTCAAGCCCAGTGTCAAGGGAGTATGGGAAATGTAGGGTGAACATGGTGATTTAGTGAGCACTACAGCCCCTTCCACACTTATAAGTAAAACTATTTGAATAAGAATAAAATTGACGTCCAACGGGGAGACGACCAGCATAGATAAATGCATATTCAGACTCCTAAGCTCACCACCTTCCTCAGACCCTTGTGCCTAAGGCTAGAACTCACATGGCCAGATAAATTACAAGTTATGGGGAAATCACTAGTGCTTCTAGAATGGTCTCTGAGCAGAACCATAAGGTCCTCAGCGAGGCAGGGCACCTTCTTGGCAGTAGCGGCTTTAAGATGACAAATAGCACATAGCAGAATAGAGGAGGAAAGAGAAACGGGCCGAACTCCTGCTGAAATGCTTGTGGTAAAGCTCACCTTTTCATCAGAGACACAGGGTTTTCAGTGTCCAATAGTTCAGCACAATACTGTTCTTCAGAGGCAGAAAATGCCTATCTGAACTATGCTTGGAAGGGAGAGTCTACAATGAATTAAATGCTATGTGTTATACATGGTGGATGACTGGAAAGCAAGAAAGCAAAAGGTATTGTTTCCTCCATATTGCCAGGAAAGTGAGGATGTAGCAGGCGACCTGCCCTGGGGCATGCAGTGGTGGCTCCGTGGTTTTCAACTGTCTCCTGTGGTATCTGCTTACATTCCTAACAAGACAGATGAATCTAGGAATCAACTATATCCTACAGTGACCTCTGGCAGAAATCTATGGTCATTACACCTGAATTTTTCATGCATGCAGTAGAGTTTGCCAAGGGAAGAAGCCTTCTGTGAAGATCACAATTGGACGATGCCTTAGAGATGATCAAGTGTGAGCCTCTCATTTTACAGAAGAGGAAAATCAATTTTTGCAGAATGGGGTGTTTCAGAGACTGATTTTAAACCTTAAATAACTTAGATCCCTTCAGCTCTTCAGGTGGAAACCTATAAAATTACAGTAGGTGGGCAGGTTCCCCCTTGGCAATTTCACACACTTCCTCTAAACCCTCATAATAGCTCTGCCAAGTGGGTATTATTGTTCCCCACAGAATTCACCCTAGGTCTTGTAGGGAAGAGTAAGCTTTCTTCCAGGCTTTTGTTCTCTTTTCTCTTTTTCTCTTTTTCTATTTGTCTTTCCTCCATGCTTGTCAGGCATTATAGAGGGGTATATGCTACTTATTCTAGGGGCACGAATATTGGAAGGTTGTCATCTCTAGGCTCTGCTTTCCTATAAGCGGCCTTTCCTGACATGGCACCAAAGGCGGCCACTGGCAGCTCCAGACCTTCCATCTACTACCTTAATGAGACCAGTGGAGAAGAAAGCTACTTCCCCGAGAGATCCCCAGAGTCCTGCACAAGGCTCTCATGGGCCATATCTGGGCCACATGACCATGCCTGGAATCTAGGGGTGGGGTCAGCCCCATCTGCACCATGTGGATCCCCTACCATGTACTGAGCAGGCAAAAAAAAAAAAAAAGATTCACTATGTACTGTAAGTAGCAGAGAGTTAACTTTCACAGTCTGCTCTCCTACGTGTTTTTAGATCAAGACCCCTTCATACTGCTGGTTAAAGTTTCTCCACCACGGAGCTGCTCTTCCAGGGCAAACTTGAGGCAACACATAAAGGGTAGAAGGAATGGCATGTTCCTTGCCACTAACTCAGAAGACTCATGTATTCCTTCTGTTCCATGCTATTCAGATTGGAGGGGACATAGTGATGTTTGTGACTTCAGCTGATGAAGGAATACTTTCTAGACTTTGTGTTGTCTGGAAGAATCTATGACATTATTTAGAAGTGTTTATTACCCTACCAATGTCTCCCACATTGTACTACAAATGACATCACATTACAGAGGCTTGAATAAAATCTTTCTTTTATCAAGAAAAAGCTGCCTTGGCCAAAACACACAGCAGGGGGAATCACCGCTGTCTAATTCTTTCATGCCCCCTACAGTTCAATTACACCACACTACCCAGAGCATCGAAAGTCACATTTTAAAGAATTGACATTTGTGTTTTTATCAAGTGGTTTTAGAAATAGTAAATGTGCCATAAGAGCTAGTTCTACATTTTGGAACCCTAAGATGGGTGGAGCAAGACCTTGGAGAACAAAAGCCTAAAAATGGTTCAGACAATGAGGTAAAGAAAGCCAGGCAGTTATCTGAAGGAAGCTGTTTTTCCACCTGAAAAGCACAGGCTGAGCAATTTATCAACTATCTCCACTTCATTTTAGAATAAGTGATAAATGACATGGTCATCCAAAGGTCTTAGAAAGAGTCAACGTTTTAAGGATGATAAATCATCCGATGATAATGGCTCTGTTCAAACCCTCACTTTGGGGTCAGCAAGAAAACCACAACCTCTAAAATGACTCCATTGAAAGTCTTTTATAGTAAATGAGCCAAAGGATGTAATATGCTGCCTTCATTCCAAACTTTCTCTCTTTGGAAAAAAATAGATTCTAACGATTCGCTCAGATGGGAAAGGAAATGGGTGTGACAAGTGTGAAATTTTGAGAAATAGGAGCTACTCTGGGGAGCTTTTGAGACATTCATTGAAACCACACCCAATTTTTAGGTCACCTGTTTTGGGTTTTCTTTTTTTTTTTCTGTCTTGTCTCCTTTTCAAGGGAGAGTCATTGGGTTGAAGACGTAGCTTTGCAAGATTTGCCTGAAGAAAACCTGTAGTTTGCAAAGGAACCAAGGGGTCTGATTCAGCCAACATGCCCGTCCCCACCAGCATCACCCTGTAATCTAAGGCATATTAGCTTCAACTTTGGGCAGCTGTGGAGTCAGAAAATCTGTGGTTCCCTGGGGAGTTCCAAGTCCACCAAACAGATTGTTGACATTTGATTTCTCCGTGTTGTGGTTTTTACTGCTAAAGAACTTCATCTACATTGTGATTAATTATTCAGACTAATATTCATGTCTTTTAGATCATCCCAAGTGCAGTTAAAAATATCAGCAATTCATATTCCACAGCACAGAGTTGCAGTTTGTAAGAATATTAACTACGTCTGAAGGGAAATATATGAGACACATGGAGGGGAGTAAGATACTCTTGAATGAAAATTTATACTTCTGGTGCCTGTGAGATGTGAAAATCTAGGTGCTATGATACACTCTCTTTATTCAGTAGCAGCGAAACAGATGAGTGGAAGAACCTAAAAGACAGTAAGATGCAAATGGTGTATGTGCCCCAAAAGTATCCTACACATTAAGTTTGTTGGGTCATTACATTTGTCTCCAAGGTGGCCAGCTTATAAAACCAACCTTACAAGACCCATGGATTATTTCACCGTTTCCACTGCATTTACTTTTATGGCTGAATTAATAATGAATGATGTATATGGTTTGGGAAAGATTGTAAATACTTGGTGATATTTTCAAGAGGTCACCATATTTTAATTACTGTATATAATTAATATCATTTTCACAGATGAAGCATATGACCCACAAAACAGTAGCCCCAAGTGAAAATAATATGCATTGAAAGTTATTTTTCTCTTAAAATGTGACCACCACTGTAATATATTGAAGAAGTTGGCATCCCAAGGGACATATCTTGGTCTCCACCCAAAGGAATTTATTTTCAGACTGATGTTCAAAAATTATATTGTAAAAACACCTCTCATCTATAAATAAGTCCCACAGAGCACATAGCATTAATACATTTGAAGGGAACTTGAGTAGATTTTTTTAAAGCATTGCTAGCAATGAGACTTTCAGGGAGGTGATGCTAAGAAAAAAGAAAGGATCTATCATTATACACTTTTATTAGTTTGGAAATTTTTTCATCCACCTGAATAACTCCCCATGCACCCAGCACCATCTGATACTTCTGCCTTGTAAACTATCTTCCTCTTATGCCCATTCTGTAAAACTTGGATGATAATCATCTCTCCCTGCCTTCTGCCCACATTTTTGTAACCTTACTGATATACACACTTCTTCCTTCTCTCCTAATATCTTCCACAAAACCACACTTAACACTCCAAGGTCTACTTTGGCAATTACCTCCCCCAAAGGTTCCCACCGTAACCCCACTTTGTGTGCTCAGTCTCTTACTTTGGGATCCTCTGTGAACTTCTTTTAATTTTCAAGATCCTACTATAGTACGATTTCTTTTGAATGTTGCATTTTCATTTAAATAATAGTCTAGAAAGTTTTAATGTGCCACATTCTAGATTATCAGAGTGTCCTCGTTAAACCAAACACTGTCTCTTATTTTCCAATATGTCTCCTCATTTTTTTTTATTACAACCACTTTGGCCTCCACGTGATTTCCCAGAGTAACTGTGCTTAACTCACAGTGTGTTGATAAGTACATCTGGCTTCCTCTGCGTTGACATTTCCTAATGTTCAAATGACAGCAATCAGCCCACATCTGCCTTTGAAGTCATCCTGAATTCTTGTACTAAGTATAAAGGCAAAACTTGACTTTTCAGTAACAATTTGTGCTTGAAACCATGTTCACAGATGACTTTAGTTTCTAAAGTATTTGTTTTTCAGGAAGCAAAGCTTTATTTAGCATAGTGAAAACTTCATAGTGTAATGAAAGTATTAGGTTAATTGTCAATGGTTAATATGGAAACAGGAAAAATGCCCAGCCAGTTTTTTGTAGAATTTGAAAGCTAATTCTAAATTTTATGTAGAAATGCAAAGGACCAAAATTCCTGAAAAAGAAAAACAAAGCTAGAGAACTTACATTCCTGCATATAGGAGTTACTATAAAGTTACAGCAATCAGTACACTATGGTATTAATATATAATCTACAAATATGCCAATGAAACATGATAGAGAGAAAAAAGACCCAAATCATTACTGACAAAGATTCCACAGCAATCAAGTGGAGAAAGGAAAGTATTTTCAACGGAAGACACTGGAATAAGTGGAGATCCATGTTTTTAAAACAATGAACTTTGATCCATACCTCACACCATATACAAACTTATCTCAAGATGGATTTCGGACCTAAATGTCAAAGTTTAACAACAAAGCTACTAGAAAATAAATTGGGCACAGATTTCTTAGAATGCAAAAATCTCTACCCTTAAAATAAAAAGTGATAAATGACACTTCACACAAATTTAAAACATTTATTTATCAAAGGACAGCATTAAGAAAAGGAAAATTCAAACCACAGACTTGGAGGGAAAAAAATTATATGTCAGTATATCCAACTTGTATCCAGACTGTGTAAAGAACTCCTACAAATCAATTATAAAAAAAGATAAACAAGTAAAAATGTGCTAAAGATTTGAACAGACATGTCAGAAAAGAAGATAGATGAATGGCCAACGAAAGCATGAAAAAATGCTCAGCATTGTTAGTTATCACATAAATGCAAATGAAAACTGCAACGGGATACCACTACATAGTCACTAGAACAGCTACATTTTAAGTTTAAAAATTAAAAGCTAGCAATACCAAACAAACATTTGCAAGAATTCAGAGCAAAGGGAACTCTCATACATTGCTGGTGGAAATGTAAAATGATACGTGCATATGGTAGCTTCTTAATAAAGTTAAACATAAATCTACTTCTGGTCCAGCAATTCCATTCCCAGGGACAGAACAAAGAGAAAGCAAAATATATATCCTTAAAAACCCTGTATCAAGAAGGTTCATTGCAGCTTTATTCATAATAGCCCAAAGCTACAAACACCCCAGATGACCATCAGTCAAAGAATGAAAAACAAATCATGGTCTATCTATAATATGAAATCCAACTAACTCAGCAATAGAGAATGAACTACTAATGCATGCAACAACATGACTGAATCTTAAAATCATCAGGTTGAGTGAAAGAAACCAGACACCAGAGTCTGCCCTATGATTCCATGTATATGAATTTCTAGAACAGGCAAAACTAATCTATGATCATAGAAATCAGAACAGAGGCTGCCTGGTGGACAGGAGAATTATTAGGGAAGGTGTACAAAGGAAATTTCTGAAGTGATGGGAGATCCTATATCTGGATTGGAGCATTGCTTGCACAAGTGTACATATTGTCAAAACTCATCTAGTATGCCAAAGATTAGAGCATTTTCCTGCATGTAATTATACTCCACACATACAGATGAAGGAAACAGGGATAGGAGGAACAGCTGGTATAACTTTTTTTATGACATTATTGCATGTGTTTTTATTTTCCTTCAACTATGGTAGCCCTGTGAAGCGCTATTTTTAGAATGTAAGTTATAGAGATCGAGGCTACGTCTGTTAAATTTGCTTAACATAATGCCAGTCCCATTGCCACTTACAAGTGAGGTGGTTTGACAAAAGAGAGGAAGGCAGAAGATAGCTAATGATTAAATAACAAAAACTTGGCTTTTAGTGCAGAAAAAGAAATGAGCAGAAAGTGAAATGGTAAATGTGTTAGCACATTTCAGTTCAAGGTATATCATTTATGAGGCCATCTGCACCATCCACGTGTATAGAACATCAGTTAAATAGTGTCTAACTGTGCAAGTAGTTAGCATTCCATTTCTTCTCCACTTCTGTTGAGTTCAAATGGTACCATCTGTTACATGACTTCAAAACAGATGTCTTTACCACCACAAGTGGCCTCTATCAGAAGAGGGAAGGAGTGTAGCAGGTATTAATACCAACATTTTGATGTTGCTTGAGAAGTAATACAACATGGAAACCTATGACCCCTTTATTCTAAAAACAAGGCTTAATTAAATGAAAAGGATCAGTAGAGCTCCTAGTTCATGATTGATGAGGCTTAAAAATGCAAACTGTCTTGCCCGGGCTGGCTGAGGTTGCTTAAAAAGATGAGGGGAAAATATCTGTCGTATTATTAGTATCTGTGGTAGGAATTCTATCTTGAGAGGAAAAAGAACAAGATTAAAACCCATTCAATAAGTCCCAAAGTTAACAGAAAGCAGTCAAGCGATGCCCGTCCATGTCTCATGGGTATAGTTGAGTCATTTATAAGGGACAAAAAGGTCAGAGTGACATGACTGAATATTGAATCTCACAATTGTCAACAAAAAATGGGGGTAAAGGGTGGAGGTCTCAAAACCTACTGGTGTTTGTGAAAGCTCCCCCTAAATACTAAAGAGAACCTACTGTACAGGGATACAGCAGAAACATAGGAAGTGTGATTTATGGAAACATCTAGGACCAGGGAAACAGAAGTCTAGTTCTTATCTCAGATTTCCACTAATAAGCTGTTGTAACTCAGGCAAGTGAAAATGGTTCCTTAAATGATGTGTGCAGAGATGGTAGCAAAGCAGCATAAGAAATTATATATCACTAAAAAAGAAAGTGGGATCATCCAGTTGAGTAAGAGTATCAGGTGAATGCAAATTACTGTTATTATTTTCAAAAAGGCTGTCAAGTTCCTCGTAAAAGATCCTTTCACCTATTATCGACATTTTGCTACATTTACAATTTTTTGTTGTAGTGTCCTTATATTGGGATATCAGTAAAATGCAGAGAAAAGCAGCACTTTGCAAATTATTTTCAGATCTGCCTTAGAAGGTTTGCCCACAAACAGAAAGGGATTACAGTGAATCTCAATGCAAATATCTGATGTAAAATTTTATAGCTAAGGCAGCATGCAACAAGATCAATAGATTTTCCTATATAGTTTGAACAGTGATTACATAGTACAGAATATATTTTTAAAATTTAATCAACAAAATAAAAACAATAAGAATAAAGTTGTTCACGCAGTAACAACCATAACAGCAAAAAACTAAAAATAATATATGCCTAAAATTAGGGGAGTAGTTAAGAAAATCCTGGTACTTCAATTAAATTAAATGCCATTCAGCCATTAAAAACTATAATACTAAAAATATATCTAACACTGAGGACCTTCAATATGTATGAAGATGACACTGGGAGATATTTGAAATTGATATGATTATTTTTTCCTTTTTTAAACAAATGTAATGCTATCTTATATTGCTTTATAATAAATAATCATGTGTAAATTTGTAATCGAAGCACAATAATAACATATTCCATTGATTTAAAATGTTAACTATAAGATATAGTGGTAAATCCTTCACACTGTTCCCCAATCCAGTCAACCCCCCTAAGATATTCAATAATAATAATTCATTTCACATCCTGCTACATGTCTCACTGTGCTGATAGACAAACACATGCATGTGAGAGAGAACCGCAGTTTCTTTTTACCAAAACCATGCCATACTCTATCTTTTACCCTGAAGACTGTTTTTGCCCTTAGTAACACATCACTGCATCTCTCTAGGTCAACATATGGCTGCAATTCATTTTTTCTAGTAGTCATTCACAGTAAAAATTTGCATGATTAATCCAGCCATTTTTCTACTGAGGAGCATTCAAACTATTTCCAGTTTTACAGCTACAAGAAAAAGCTGCCCACATGCACCAATAACTACACCTTACATTATGCTGTGTTTAATCCTGTAGGATAGATGCCTGTAGCTAGGACTGCTGGGCCAGCAGCATATCCATTTTTACATTTTTGCAAGTATTGAAAGATAACATTCCATAAAAGTCCCACATTCACCTCCCTGCAGCAATGCATAAATGCCCGTTTTCCCAAATTGTCACCGGTACTGCTATCAATGTTTTATTTTTTGCAATTGGACAAGTGAAAATTGTACTTGAAGTCGCCCTTCCTTTCAATGCTAATGAGGTTAAAAGTCTTTCATTGGTTTATTAATCATTTCATTTTAGTTTGTATAAATGCTAACATTTTTTTTCTGTTATGTTGTTTTTCTGTTCAGTTTCAGGAGCTCTTTGAAAATTGTAGGTATTAAGTTTTTGCCTATCATATACTTGTGTATATTTGACTCAATCAGTTTCTTATATTTTGGGGTTTTTATTATCCATTTTCCAATCTAGAAATATTTTTAAATTTTTATGTCTAGTGATCATTTTCTTAATTGCCTCTAAATTTCCCATCTTGATTCCTGATCTTTGCCCACCCACAATGTTACAGAAACATTTTCCTAAATTTTCTTCTAATATTCATAAAGATTTCATTTTACATTGAGATTTATTAATCTACTTGGTATACATTTTTATAAGTGGTCTAAGGTAAGAGTTCAGATTAGTTTACTTCCAAAAGGATAACAAAATA
The DNA here is from genome assembly GCA_004026545.1 of Mormoops blainvillei. Classification (NCBI taxonomy): domain Eukaryota; kingdom Metazoa; phylum Chordata; class Mammalia; order Chiroptera; family Mormoopidae; genus Mormoops; species Mormoops blainvillei. Next base: position 127,462 of record PVJD01003810.1, on the reverse strand, counting down.
GTACCAACATTTAATAATCTTTCTTTCCAACTGAGTTGTAATGCCAGCTTTTCCAATATTAACTTCTATATTCTTTGGTATGCCTTTACTATGTTTCATTGTTTTGGTTATTATTTCTCATGCCATTGATATTATGTTTTGATTACCATAGAATTATTGTAAGTTTCTTCTGGTAACCCTACCCCCCGTTATCCTCTTTCTGAAACATAAATTTTGTTAGCAAATCTCATTCACTTCATCTTCCCCATAAATTCTAAAATAACTTTTCTAATTCAAAAAAATTCTTTCTTTGGATTCTGATAAGAAGTATTTTGCATGTACATATGTGTTTGGGAACTTTTAACATTTATATAATACTAAGCCTTCCCAAATAGTACCTGGCATGTTTCTCTATTTATTCCAGTGTCACTTCATGTCCTTCAGTAAAACGTTAAGTTCCCTATCCTTGCTGATATAGTTCTAGGTATTTTGTAGCGTGAAGTAACACTGTGAATGAAATTTGTCATCCACTTCTTACAAGATAGAAACCGCTGCCTTATGCATGCATTGTGTCCTGTTCCTACATATTTGTTCCTGCGCGCATAGAGAGGGGCAGTTCAGCAGGTGGCCCAGGCCAGATATGTGTTAAGGGGCACCTCGCCCCAGCAAGGATCACTTCCTCCAACTTGGAGTCATATGATGTACAATTTGATTAGTGGATGAGGAATAGTACAAAATGCTCAGGCATGAACACACACCTCATTCTTTATGCCCAGCATACCCAGACTGCCAGGTCAGCCTGGCTTAAGTGTTGTCCTGGGCATATTTCTGTGAAATCAGAATGAGAAAATTTCCCAGAAGCCCCTAGAGTCTTGCCAATAAGCCCTAGGCTATGACAGATTTTCACATCATCACTTATTGAGGAGTTTCTTCTCTTTTGCTCGTTTTTGAAGCTATTACCTCTGTGTGTATGTGTGTGTGTGTGTGTGTGTGTGTGTGTGTGTGTGTTTTCAAAATAAAATCATTTTTGGAATCTAGCATAGGTGGAAAAATCAGTACCCTGGACAAATATTGATTTTAAAAAAGCTATGAAAGAAATTTAACTTAAATGTCTAAAGATATAGCAGTTGTCAAATATCATGGCCCATCCATATAGAGGAAACTGATACATCTATACAAAAGAACCTACTGAGTGTATAACCAGAGGAGAGGGGGCAGGGATAACGGGGAAATAGGGGAAGGGTTGTCAAGGAACATGCATAAAGGACTCATAGACTGAGCTGAAAGGCGGTAGGGTGGAGGGTGGGAAGTGGGGATGGAAGGGCAGGGAGAGTGTTGGGGCGGGTAGTGACAGAACTGTACTTGAACAACAATAAAAAATAAATTTAAAAAAATAATAAAAGATATTTCAAAGAACATTTCATGACATTGCAAATGCTCATGCTAGTATAAGTTCAATAGCTATCTTCCAAAACTGCATATTTAACTTAATATTATTTTTGGAGATAGGAGGAGAGACCGAATAGGTAGGAAGTACGTATATAACAATATGTTATGTGTAGAAACATTGAAGTACTGTTCATGTATGTGTATAAAGACTATACTTCCTTTTTCCAGATTTTCTACAGTAAACATAATCAGATGAAAAAGAGAAATGTTATTTAAAAGATGCACTATCTTTTACATTCATACTTATCAGATGGGTAAAGCAATTTGACCTTCACTGTATCTTTTTCCCCCTCATTTACAACATGTTTTAGATTCCTAGAGCTGCCATGACAAAGTACCATAAACTGAGTGGCTTAAAACAACAGAAATTTATTCTCTCATAATTATAAAGGCCAGAAGTCTGACATCAATGTATCAGCATGGCTGCACTGCCTCTGAAGGCTCTAGGGAAGGATCCTCCTTGCTTCTTCTAGCTTCCAACAGTTGCCAGCAGTCCTTGGCATTCCTCGACTTGTAGATACATTACTCCAATCTCTGTCTTCATCTAAATGTGGCTCTCTTCCCCGCGTTTGTGTCCAAATTACCCTCTTCTTACGATGACATCAAACATTGGATTAGGGCCCATCCTATTCCAATATGACCTCGTCTTTACTTGATTCCATCTGCAAAGACCCTATTTCCAAATAAGATAACATTCACTGGTTCTGGGGGTTAGGACTTCAACATATCTTTAGGAGAGACATACTTCGACATTCTGCCTCCCCAAAGTTCATATCCTTCCCACATGCAAAATACATTCCCTCCATCTTAGCATCCCTAAAAGTCAGTCTCTTAGTCTCTCTCCTCCTCCTCCTCCTCTCTCTCTCTCTCTCTCCTCCCCCCTTTCCCTCTTTTCCCTACTCCCCCTCTCCCCCTCCCCTAAATTCTTGTGGTTAATTCTGGAAACTGAATGCAAGCATGACTGTGACACAGCTCTATTAGTCAACTAGTGCCCATATAACTAGGTCTTTATAGGACTAAAATTAAAGCAGAATAGATCAATCTGCACTTTTGCTCCCAGAAAAAAACCCTACTTCTGTCAGTAATATAAAGCCAAGGGTGAAATCCTCACTTAGCTGAATCCCTCATCTCTTTCAAGAGTCATGAGTCATGGAATGATTGTACCAAGTTCTTTCTGGGACAACATGAATAATGTGGATTTTCCACCCAGACCATTGAGCATTATTTTGACTATTTGGCTACCAAGCAATGCTCCCTAATTTTAAAATCATGTGGTTCAGTCAAATGTTTCCATGTCTGCAGAAAAATTAATATCACCCCTTGAGGAAGGGAGTTAACAATTCACAGTTCAGCCCTGACAACAGCATGAGCTAATTAACCAACCTTGGGAACAAAATGGAACCATTTTTATTTTATTTTAAACCTGTTTAATAAATATGATATGCATAGCTGCTGAGGAATAATCACCACTAGGAAATTATGAAGAAAAATTAGCAGAGCTGTTGTCTAACCCACAGGTTAGCAAGTTTTCAGACTGATTTATTTTCAATATAGAAATCCAAGTTGTCAAGGCAAAAATTACATGCAGACATGCTGAGGCATTGATACAGAGTCAGAAAAGTAAAGTTTTTGTAAATTAAGGGAATGGACCACAGGTTGGATTCAAATCATAGGTCCCAAGGTTGATAGCAATGCTGTAGTGCAATAGAAGGAAGAGAAAACTCTAAGTCAGAAAGCACTTGAAATTCACTCAACTACACCAATTCTTTGTGATCTTGTGTGAGCAAGGCTGCCCTCCAGGCAGGACCAGCTTCATAATTTGCAGGACCGGACCCGGTGCAAAATAAAAAGCAGGGCCCCTTGTTCATAAATTATTAGGAATTTTAAAAAGCTTGCAATGGAGCATTAAACAAAACACAAGGCCCTTCTAAGCATGAGACCCTGTGCAACTAGGTCTGCCTGTCTCTGGATTTTAATCTTTTAATTGGTGAAATGGGAAACAAACTAAATTATATTTGCCTTGCCTCCTTCATGGGGTGATTGGGATGATGGATTGAGACAATATCTGTAAAAATGCTTTGCAAATTTGAGAGCTCTCTATCCAGAGCACAGGCCATGGAAAGTCTGGGAACACAGGTAGGGGGTCTCCTGGACACTTTCCACTCATTTACAGGGATTTAATAAGGGATAGCTGAATACTTTACCTGTATTTGGTGATTTATTAATCACCCAGGTGAAATGGACCTTTTATTAACAGTTTTCACTGAATTAAAATAAACCAGTTCATTAAGTGCAATCTGAATTTTCTGGATTGGTTCCTGGAACAGAAAAAGGAGATCAGTGAAAAACTGGTGGAAACCCATAAAAGCTCTACAATTTAGTTAATAGTAGCATGCTACTGTTAATTTCCCAGTTTTGACAAATTTACCACAGTGTATAAGATATTAACATTAGGGGAAATTGGGTAAAAGTTGGGCAGGAATTCTGTGTACTATCTTTGTAACTTTTCTGTAAATCTAAATTATTCCAAAATTAAAAGTTTATTTAAAAAATGAAAGTACTCCAGTTTGACAGACTGGGAGAAAATGATGGTTCTTATTTACTTAAAGGCCAAATAATAAAATTAGCTTTTATATTAAAATATGGAAACCTGTCCTAAGTTATCTAGATAGTCCTAAATACATATATCCATAGAGAGAGAGCTAAAGGGTCGGGGAGAAAACAGATGGATAAATAGAAATGACTTGATATTTTGCTGCATGCACTCAAATGTTCTGTACATTTCTAATATACTAAGAGGTTCTACTTTAATTCCAATATCTTCTGTTAGCAGTATTGCTCCATATTCTTTTCTTATGGACATATTTTTCTGATTGCAAGATTAATTCATGCTTGTTCTAGAAATATGTAAAAATACAACCCCCAAATTATCTATAATCCTATCACTGAGAAGCACTCATGGTCAACAGTTTGTCTCATTTTTATCACTCTCTTGTGTGTGCATATGCATGTGAACATAAAATATATTAATACTTTAGGATAATGGAAGCCATTGTATATAAACCAGCATTTCCCAAATTATGATACATAGAATGCTGGCATCAGTGGACACATGGGGAGCATAACATACCATAGTCTCCCTCTTGGAGATTCGACCTGCAGAGTACATAGTGAAAGCCATGAGAAATCTGGCATAACTTTTAAATTAAGTTTATTAGAGTAACACTGGTTAATAAAATTATGTAAGTGTCAAGTGTGAAATTCTATGACGCATCCTCTGTATATTGCGTTGTGTGCCTGCCACCGAAAGTCAAATCATCTTGCATCACCATGTATTTGACTTACCTTAACTACGCTCCCACCCCACTTCCCTCTGGTAACAATCATACTGTTGCTTGTGTCTATGAGTTTTTCTCTATCATTCTTGTTTGTTCACTTGTTGCTTTCAGTTTTATATCCTACATATAAGTGAAAGGATATGGTTTTTCTGTCTGACTTATTTTGCTTAGCACGATATTCTCAAGTTCCATCCATGTTGTCACAAATGGCAGTATTTCATCTTCTCTTGTGGCTGAGTATTTCATCTTCTCCATTGTCTATGTGTTCCACTGTATATGTACCTTTAGCCAATAATCTATCAAGGGACACTTTGGTCATTTCCATGTCTTTGCCATAACTTTTTAAATTTGGATTTCTCAATGTCTAAATTCTACTATTAACTAATAGAATACTCCTTGGGAAACTGGTATAAATAGTTCTCTTCCAGATCTTTTTCACTGAACAAGATATTATGAGTGTTTCTCATGTTACTAACAGTTAACTGTGAATATCATTTTAAAGGCTACAAATATTACAGCATCTGAACATTCCATTGTATATTTTACCAGCAGTGGACAAAAAATTTCCAAAAGGAGCCAGGCAGCAAATACTTGAGTCTTTTCAGGCCCTACGGTGTCTGTGCAATGATTGACAGCTATTGCTAAAGCAGGGAAGTAGCCATAGACACCATGTAAACAAACGGATGTAGTTGTATTCCAATAGAACTTTCATATCATTTTCACATTTCATTAAATACTATTCTTTGCCTTTTTTAACCATTTAAAAATATTTTTAAGATCCTTCCTAGCTCACAGACTGCACAAAAACAGGTGGCAGGCCATATTTGGCCCATAGACCACAGTTTGCCAACCATGTTTTCCTCCCTAGATAAAAAATATATATATTATATCTGGCTTTTGGAGAAATAAGTCTTTTTGTCAGAGTTGCTGATCAAATCCTTCGAATAGGTGCCAAATAAATTCCTAGACCTGAACAACTAAACCAAGGAATGTGAGTGTCAGGCTGTGAATGTGTATTGCTAAATTGATCTATAGGAAAGATGGACAGCTTGTCTTGGGTAGGGGGGGTTGGGCAGGGCAGGTGAGAGCAGCAGGGGAAAAATGGGGACAACATAACTGAACAACAATAAAAGGAAGAAAAGATGGACAACTTGAGAGCAGTGTCCAAAACTGACTATCTCATTGTAACCAGGCCAATTTTTACTATTATCATTTTTAACTTTTGATAATTTGATAAATTAAAAATTAGTGTCATGTTTTACTATGCATTTCTCTGCTTGTTATCGAAATTGGACAGTTTTTCATTTTCACTGACCATTTATATTTCCTGTTTGTTATGGAAATATGGTCTGTTTGTTTAAGTCATGGGAGTTCTTTATATACTGAGCATATTAATTCTTATTCTTGGCAAATATTTTCCTAATTGTTGATCTTTTCATTTTATTTTGATATTTTCATTAGTAGAGATGATTTTAAATTTAATAAGCTGAGTATGCATTGAATATAGGTATACATTATTGATTGGAAGAGATTTACAAATTTATTAGCATATTCATTTTGGTTTCTTCCATTACTTTTATACATGAAGAGTCATTTCCTACTTTAGATCACTTGAATGGTCAACCAAATTTTCTTCAGGGTTTTATTATTATACTTTCATACCTTATCATATCATTTTTAACTATATATCATCTGGTATTCATTTAGTGTATGGTGTTAGGTGAGGTCTTAAACTGTTTTCTTTCCAAATTATTTTTTTCTGAATTTGATTTTTCCACTATCATTTATTACATAATCCATCCCCGCCATTGATTGGTGAATATTATTTTCTTTTATATAAACACTGGGGTTTAAATAAGGGTAAAATGGAATCTAATTGAGGGTAAGTATAGGGGATATTTCTAAGGCATCCCATTTATCTGTCCTTTCTGTGTTGAACCCTAGCTCAACACAGTAGTTTCCCCTTACCTACAGTTTTATTTACAGGATTTTAGTTACCTGCACTCAACCATGGCCCAAAAATATTAAATGGAAAAGTCCAGAAATCAACAATTCATAAGTTTTAAATTGTGTGTCATTCTGAGTGGTGTGATGAAATTTCACACTCCGCTATGTCTGACCTGGGATGTGAATCATCCCTTTGGCCAATGTCTCCATGCCGTGTAGACCGCCCTGCCCATTCACACTCAGTAGCCTCTTGGTTATCAGGTCAGCTGTCTCAGTATCGCAGTGCTTGTGTTCAAGTCGCCCTTATTTTATTTAATCATGGCTGCAAAGTACAGGAGTAGTGAGACTGGCATTCAGATATGCCAAAAAGAAACCATCAAGTGCTTCCTTTAAATGAAACAGCGAAAGTTCTGGATTTAATAAGAAAAGAGAAAAATACATGCTGAGGTTGTAAAATCTATAGTAAGTACAAATCTTCTATGTGTGAAATTGCCTAATTGATAAATTAAACTTCATCATAGGTATGTATGTATAGGAAAATGCATAGTACATATACGCTTCAGTACTAGCCATAGTTTCAGGCATCCAATTGGGGTCTTGGAATGTATCCCCCACAAAAAAAAGGGCACTATTGTATTGTCACTTAAGCATATAGTTGAACATCTGTCAGTGCTAAAATGTATAGCAAAAGGCCACTCCACTTTATTGCTGCAAGTTCTTACTTCTCAGAATAAATTAAAGGGCATCTTGGGAGTATTTATGTGAGAAAAGTAAAACCCAACATACACATAACTAATCTACACAAAAACCACATAGAAGTTGAGTTTACACAACTTCTTTTTGGGGAGGCTGTGATTTCCCCCCCCCCAAAAAAAAGTGTCTGAGAGAATGGCAGACACATGCTGTCTTGGGAGAAATTCTTGCCCCATTTACTTTAGGCCTATAGATAACATTCAGTCAATCCTTGATTTTTCCTTCCACTTAAATCTACAATAAAAATGACTCTAGAACTCCATGGAACATCAGTCCCATCCCAGCTATGATTTTAGCCTTGTCCCCAACCAAATGTATTAGCAGAACCTTCACAGAAAATGTACTCTGTGTAAAGAGCGTCTCTTTCTGCCTTCCCTGGTCACTTTCCTCGGGTGAATTGTAAACACAGAAATCCTCAAAAGCGTGCCAGCGGCAGGAAGAAACACAGCAGCCAGACCTCAGATTGATGGTATAGACCTAGACTGGCAAACTACCACCCGCCTGCAGGCCAGATCTAACCTGCAGCTTTTTTTTTGTACATGAAGTGAGTGGATCATAGCCATGCTAGTTCCTTCTCCTATTGTCTATGCAATGGCAGAACTGAACAGGTGCAACAGAAACTCTGTGGCCTGCAAAGCTAAACAAATTTAATATTTGACCCTTTATGGAGTAAGTTTGCTGAGTATTTCCCGGAATATGTGCTTCGCTGCTCCCCACTAGCAAGCCCCTGCAAAGATGCCTCACTGACTGCAGAGGCACTCCTATTTCTCTTTAGTTCACCGTGGTAATTTCCGTCTTCCTTTAATTAGAATCGAACCCAGACCTCAGCCAGTCACACAGAAAACCAGAGGATGATGCCATCACAACTTTTAATTTTCTTCCACTAAGGTTGCAAGCAGCTTCTAATTCAATCTGATTGTCAAGGCCTGAGAAATGCTCAAGCTGGGACTAAAAAAAATCAAGGTGAAACAGCTAAGAAAAGGTCATTGTGCCTTTTTCATTGTGCTATTTCTGATGCATAAGAGAAGCCTAGACTAAGGTGAAAATAGCAATGTGGAAATATCCAAGTTTTGGTATCTCCAAAATAGATGCATTATTTTTAAACACATTTCCAGTGTCAGGCTGAAGCCTCTTCAGGTAGGAGCCGAGACATTTACAGGCCTTTGCTAACAGAGGTAATTTCTGACTCTACACCAAGCGGTTAAGTTCCTGAGCCATAAATTGAGTGACATTTTGTACCAACAATCTTATGTTTCCACAGAGGCAAATGAGAACAGAAAAAGACCAAATTATAACAATGTTCTCAGTTTTATACTGTGTTTCAGACTTCAGAGTTCAAACATGTACATTGTTTTTCAAATCACTTCCTAAAAGCTCAGCCACAAATTTGGTGAACAAAATCATAGGAAAACGTTTTTTATTCTGCTTTACCAGAAAATGGGGTATTCCATATATGCAAATGTTCCAAATAATTAAATTTGAAGTCCAGAAATCTTGGTCATAATCATTTTGGAAAAAAAAGTTCCGAATATGTTGTTTTACTTTGAACTATATGCAAAACACTCAATTTTTTCATGGCCAAGGGCTACCGTTTTGAGCACTTAAGCCTCTGTCATGAGCCACATTTGCCCTCAAGGAACTGAGAGTCCAGGTGTCAACAATTTCTATAAACATTTTCTGTAAAGGGCTAGATAGCAAATATTTTTGGCTTTGTGGGCCACATATGGTCTTTGTTGCATGTTCTCTGAGTGTAGAGAAATAAATTCTAGCTGGGAACATTAGGCTTTTTGGAGGACCCGAGTCGAATCCTCAAAGGATGAGTATCACACTTTGTTTTCAGAGATAAATATACATCCAGAATATATAAAGAGCTCTTATGACTCAACAACGAAAAGACAAACAACCTAACTGAAAAATGGGCATGGGACTTAAACAGACATTTCTCAAAATAAGATATACAAACAAGCTCCTGAAAAGATGTTCAACATTATTAGTCATCAAGGAAATGCAAATCAAAACCACAATGAGATACCACTTCACACCCACTAGGATGGCTATAACTTTTTTTAAAATGGAAAATAGCAAGTGTTGGAGAGAACGTGGAGACATTGGAACCCTCCTACATTGCTGGAAGGAATGTAAATTGGTTCAGCTGCTGTGGAAAACAATCTGGAAGTTGCTCAAAAAGTTCAACCTAGAATTAGTATATGACCCAGCAAATCCAGCGCTAGATATATATCTTTAAAAAATGAAATAGGCACTGAAACAAGCCCTTGTACACACATGTTCATGGAAGCACAATTGACAGTAGCCAAAAGATGCAAACAGTCCAAATGTCCATTAACTAATGCATGGATAAACGAATGTGTGGTCTAGCCACACCGTGAAATACTGTTCAGGCATGAAAAGGAATGAAGCTTTGATACATGCTACAGTGTGGATGAACCTCAAAAACATGATGCCAAGTAAAAGAAACCTGACACAAAAGGGCACATATTGTATGATTCCATTTGTATGAAATGTCCAGGACAGCTAAATCTATAGAGACAGAATCAGATCCGTGGTTCCCAAGGCTACCTGGGAAGAAGGGACTGGGAAGTGACTGCTTAACAGGCACACGCTTTCTTTCTGAGGTGATGGAAATCTTTTAGAACTTTATACAAGTAGTGATTGCATACATTGTGGATATACTAAATGTCACTGAATTGTTCACTTTAAAATGGTTAATGTTATGCTATATGAACTTGGCCTAATTTTAAAAATAACTTATAAAAGTAGGTGCCAGCTGGGCCTGGGTGGCTGCAGGCCAAACAGACTCAGGGTTGGGGTCACACAGCCACCCTACGTCCTTCCTTCTTGGTGGGAGGGAAAGTGCGCTCTTGCAACCCCTTAATTCTACAGTCCTCTGTAGATTTTTAGGACTTCAACTATAAACATAGGCAGAATTTTCCTCGATCATATCAGTGGTACCCATTGTTTTCTTGTGCAAACTGCGATATGATTCTGACCAACTGCTCAGGACTCATCTCCACTTGACTCACAGGCACCACTGGCAGAGCATTTCTTTTTAACAGGTAAGTTAGCCTGCAGTACAGTGAAGTTCAAGACTGGTTTATGCTCACTGGCTGCCACATGTTTCGAGATGTGAGCTGTAAAAACTGCAATAGCAAACTGGGATGGATCTATGAGTTTGCCACTGAAGACAGCCGGCATATAAGGAAGGCCGTGTGATCCTGGAATGTGTTCTAGTTCGGGAGAGTGGGGTTTTGAGGAGCATGTACCATCTGATAACTCTTGAAGAAAAAGAGATAACTTCATCTTTTTCCAGGTCTCCTTCACGGAAAACAAAAATCTTCTTACATACACTGTCACCTTAGCATCAGAGTTGGATTCATGAACTGAAGAACAAGAGGTTATGAGAATTGAAGTTGGAACACTCCTTTCCTTTCCTTTCCTTTCCTTTTTCTTTTTTTCTTTCTCTTTCTTTCTTTCTTCCATCCAACAACAGTGTGTAGAAAGACTATTATGCAGATGCTGTTAATTTTCCCCCCCTACTTTTACATCTCAAGGCAGAATAGTCTATCAGCAGCTACATGGTGGGTGGACTATGTGAGGAAAAAAATCTGGGCTATTAGAGTGGAAAAGTGTGTTTTATGTAAATTTTGAAAGGAAAATGTGTCAAGATCATGGTTTTTAAACTTATTTGGGTTTCATTTTAAAGAACATTTTTTAACCCAGTTATTTCACTTGATTTGCTAGCTTCAGAGAAGAGATCCAAATTTGTGACCAGTGCTAAAGGTTCAGTGTTAGCACGGCTTGTGCTGGCCATTGTGCCATATTCTTGTTGGAGATGAACCATAGCACCAGAACCCGTTCTTTTTTGTCAGTCTTGACCCAAAGATGTCACCATTCCTAGTTATTTGTCACCATGTAATTGGTGTTGATTGGAAACTTTTCCTGAAATGGGGCAGAACTGCTTGATTGCCCTTTCCATGTAACTTTGGCATAGTAATATAAATAAAGCAATAGTTGACTGTTAAAAAAAAGTAAATATACAGGGTAGTCATCAAGTCAGGAATCATAGATGTTATTTTATTGTATTGTGATATAATATCAATAAGTCATTATATATGAATATGTGTGTATGTTTCCACACTTTGGGGCCACCTTCCCTATGTATTGCTTTCTTACTGTTAAAGTGGTAGATGTTTATTGTAAAGTTCAAGGCATATAGAAAAATGTCATAGCAATAGCTAAAATGTGTTAAGCCCTGGCCATTTGCTAACACTATGCTGAAAGGAGAGAAAGGGTCACCAAAGAACATGCATAAAGGAGCCATTGACAAAGCCAAATGGGGGAAGGATGGAGGGTGGGAGGTGGGGGTGGGTGGGGCTGGGGAAAATGCTGGTGGGAAAATGTTGATGTGGGGATGATGGGATGGGGTGCAGGGTGGAGGAGATAAAGGGGAGAAAAAATGAGACAAATGTCATAGCATAATCAATAAAATATACAAAAAAGTATTTCAATCAAAAGTATTTCTGGTGAAATCAAATGCTACAGCTATTTCTTTTGAATAAAGATTGTTTGGGTTATTAACAGTTATTAAAATTTGCTTGTTTTTCCTTAAAAAAATAACAATCAATACACATATGAATGCTCAACAACAACCCTGTGAGCTGGACATTGTGTCTATGTCCAGTTTAAAAGATAAAGAAATAAAGGCTGAAAGAGGTTAAGAAACAGGCGTAACAATAGAAATCTAGTAAATAGCAGAGCCAGAATTGGAACCTCCGAGCTCGACATCAGAAGTCTGCCTCTGAAACACTGCCTTCCATTACCTAGAAAGAAGTGATAGAGCCCTTCCCCACTCTACTCTCTAGAGGTCTTCACCATTGACTAAACATTTTCAGATACCTTTTTAAACCAAAATGAGGATCCCACTATAGTCAATATTCTAAAATCCGGTTTTTCAATTTAATAGATCCTGAGCATATTTTCACACCTAAACACTTATTTTATCCTTCAGAGCTCCCAAGAATTGGGCTGAGCCTGTGACTTCTCTGTCCTGTGCCCTCCCTCCAGGACTCTCCTGGGAGCACTTCCTTAGGAAGTCACTTGCTCTCAAATTCTCCTGTCAGAGTCCACTTCGGGGAACCTGAGTTCAGACAAACCTTCTTTTTACTGCATTTAGATAACAATATCATTTATTGAGGACTGCCACGTGCCAGTTGTGGTGCTGGGCTCTTCATCCTGTTAAAGAGAAAACCACAGGCCCAATGTGGAGTCCCTCGTGGTAGACCACACCACCAAATGAGGGCTTAATATCTAACTAACTGCAGTCTCAATCTTCCCCCCATAATGTAATCTTTAGGTCCATCTAGAATTTTCTGATCAGCACCAATGAGATAATCTGTCACAGGTCCCCTCTCTGTCTTTCAAAGGAATATGAGGTAATCCCCTAAAAAATTTTTTTTGTTCCCCAAAGAGAGGTGACGTAATCTGAAATAATCCTTTTTTTGTTGGTTGTTTATACCTTCTTTGTCTTGCCTTTAAAGGCCTTTCCCATTCTGTAGCCCTTTGGGGCATCTTTCTTTTTGTTAGATGCTGCCCGATTCATGAATTGTTCGATGAAAAGCCAATTAGATCATTAAGATTTACTTGGTTGAAGTCTGTTTTTTGACAATCCCATGAAGCACTCCCTATGTCTTCTTTGGTGTGAAGCAGAGCAACAGATGATTCGCTTGGAAGGGAAAGCACAAATGTAAAAGAGCAGTCATCATCTGCAGAGCAGACTGCTTAAATTAAGGGGGTGGTGTGACAAATCTTCAATTAGCAAGGCTCCTGAGACAGAGACTTGCCCAGTCATCAAAGCACAATTTTCAGTGTTGTTCAGGCAGTCAGATGGCACTCCCTGAGATTTAAAGACTTCATTTGCTGCCTTTAAGCCAAAATATTCTTAAGATAAACATAAAGCCCCACTTAAACATGAACATATGCAACACCAAGGAGCAAAATCATTATTTTGCTCTAATGAAGTAAGTGAAATAAACTCCACTGGAAAAAAAAAAAGTACACTAAATGCAAAGGCATGGTACCCTTTTTCTTTCTCTTAAAACCATGTTTTATTCACATAAATAATACCAGTAATCCCAGAAGGAAGAGAAGAGGGGAAAAATCTTCTCTTTTAACTAGGCAAATGAATCATCCAAAAATTTCTTTGATGCCTGAGAGTTTGCTTGAATTATATGTCTTGATGCTCTTCACTCCTGTCACCATCATCCTGTCATTTTCCTCTTTTATTGTAAAATGAAAGTCTGAGTTTTCCCTTTTCTACACCAAAAGTTAACAGCTCTACCCACATGAAGGTAAAAATGCTGAACAAAATGTTTTAAAAATTAGTCATCGGTACATTTTATCTAAATGGTGACAATTTACAAAAGTGTGTTCTAACCAATGACACATTTCACAGATATAGAACAAACAATTCAAAAAATTATATGGAACCAAAAGAAACCCTGAACAGCTTCAGCAATCTCGAGAAAGAAGGAAAATGTAAGAAGTATCACAATACCTGATGTCAAACTATGCTACAAGGCCACTGTAATCAAAACAGTCTGGTACTGGCATAAGAACAGATACATAGATCAATGGAACAGAATAGAGGACCCAAAAATAAACCCATGTCTCTATGGACAATTAATATTTGACAAAAGAGGCAAAAGCATAAAATGGAGTAAAAATAGCCTCTTCAACAAATGGTGTTGGGACATCTGGACAGCTACATGCAAAAAAATGAAACTGGACCACCAAATTACACCATACACACAAATAAACTCAAGGTGGATGAAAGACTTAAATATAAGTTGTGAAACTATAAAAGTCCTAAGGGAGAGCATAGGCATGAAAATCTCAGATATCCCATGCAGCAATATTTTCACTGATATGTCCCCTAGAGCAAGGGACATAAAGGAAAGAATAAACAAATGGGACTTCATCAAATTAAAAAGCTTCTGCACAGCTAAACAAAACATCAGCAAAATGAAAAGGGAACCAACCATATGGGAAAATACATTTGTCAATGATACATCAGACAAGGGTGTGATCTCCAAAATATAGAAAGAACTCCCACGACTCCACTCTAGGAAGACAAACAACCCAATTAAGAAATGAACAAAAGACCTGGACAGACCCTTCTCCAAGGAGGACATACAGAAGGCTCAGAGACATATGAAAGGATGCTCAGCATCACTAGCCATCAGAGAGATGCAAATTAAAACCACGATGAGATACCACTTCACACCAGCCAGAGTGGCTATCCTAAACAAATCAACAAACAACAAGTGCTGACGAGGTTGTGGAGAAAAGGGAACCCTAGCGCACTGTTGGTGGGAATGCAGACTGGTGCAACCACTGTGGAAAACAGTATGGAATTTCCTCAGAAAACTAAAAATGGAACTGACTTTACCCAGTAATTCCACTGCTGGGATTATACCCTAAGAATCTGGAAACACCAACTCAAAAGAACCTATGTACCCCAATGTTCATAGCAGCACAATTTACAATAGCCAAGTGTTGGAAGCAACCTAGGTGCCCATCAGTAAATGAGTGGATCAAACAACTATGGTACATTTACACAATGGAATACTATGCAGCAGAAAGAAGGAGCTCCTACCATTTGTAACAACATGGATGGATCTGGAGAACATAATGCTAAGTGAAATAAGCCAAATGGTAAAAGACAAATACCATATAATTTCACCTATAAGTGGAGACTAATCAACAGAACAAACATTAAATGTAACTGGAAACATTAAAGTGAAGAACAAACTGACAGTGAACAGAGGAGAGAGGTGAGGGGAAGATGAGAGAAACAGGGAAGGGTGGTCAAGGAACAAATATGGGGGACTCATGGACAAAGCCAAGGGTGGGTAGGGTCGAGGGTGGGGGGAAGGGGGAGTGGTTGGGGGGAAATGGACAAAACTGTACTTGAACAATGATAAAACAATTTTTTTAAAAGTTTGTTCTATGTTCATTTAATAAGTCTACATTTTAGGAAAATTAGAACATATAATGCCATAGAAACAGTACGAACAAGATCAAGACAATCTAAAATTTTACTGAATCTACTGGGTAGCTAAATATGATATAAATACATAGTGTCATACCTCCAACTAATTTCTATGTATTTCTATGGGAAATTTGTCCAAAATACTCACATGACATGCCCTAAATCTGACTTCTTGGCAATCACATTTTTAAAGAGAAAGGTTGTAAGAGGTGGAGTAGATAGATAGTCCAATGCAAAAAAAATGTTTGTTACATCAGTATAGGTATTATGTAGATATTTTCAAATTAATTATGAATACATATTAAATTTTCAATGTTTAAAATTAAAAGTTACAAGTACCATACAAGATGAACCCAAAGAGATCCACACCAGGACACATCATAATTAAAATGGCAAAGGTTAAAGACAAAGAGAATCTTAAAAATAGCAAGAAAAAGACAGTTAGTTACCTACAAGGGAGCTCCCAAATGAATGTCAGCTGATTTCTCAACAGAAACATTTCAAGCCAGAAGGGATTGACAAGAAATATTCCAAGTGATGAAAAGCAAGAATTTACAACCAAGACTATGTAATTCAGCAAAGTTACTAAAATTGAAGGAAAAATAAAGAGCTTCTCAGACAAGAAAAAGCTAACAGAGTTCATTACCGACAAACCAGTACTCTAAGAAATGTAAATGTCAAAGGGTCTTCTTAAAGAAGAAGGAAGAGAAAGAGGGGAGAAAGAGGAGGAGAAGGGGGAAGGAGGAGGAGTAGGAACAAAGGAACATAGTTATAAGAACAAAATGGCAATTAATACATGCCTATCAATAATCACTTTAAATGTAAATGGATTAAATGCTCTAATCAAGACATAGGTTAGCTGAATGGATAAAGAAAAAAATATATATATATGTATATCTCCATCCAACAGACCCATCTCAGAACAAAAGATACACACAGACTAAAAGTAAAGGAATTGAAAAAGGTATTTCATACAAATAGAAATTAAAAAAAGCAGGGGTAATAATGCTTATGTCAGATAAAATAGACTTTAAAACAAAGGCTATAGTGAGAGACAAAGAAGGACACTATGTAACGGTAAAAGGAGCAATCCAACAAGAAGATATAACCCTTGTAAACACTTATGCACCCAACATAAGAGCACATAAATGTATAAAGCAAATACTGATGGACATAAAGGGAGAGACTGACAGTAATACCGGCATAGCAGGGGATTTTAACACCCCATTGACATCAATGAATAGATCTTTCAGATAGAAGTTCAACAAGAAAACAGCAGCCTTAAATGACACACTAGATCAGATGGATTTAATTGAATCTTCAGAGCATTTCATCCCGAGGCAGAAGAACGCACATTCTTTTTAAGTGTACATGGAACATTTTCCAGGATACACCACAAGTTAGGACACAAAACAAGTCTCAATAAATTTAAGAAGACTGAAATCATATTAAGTATCTTCTCTGATCATAATGGTAAAAAACCAGAAATCAATCACAAGAAAAAAATGAAAAAACATACAAAGACACAGAAGCTAAAAAACACATTACTAAGCAATGAATGGGTTAAGGAAGAAATCAAAAGACACCTTGAAACAAATGAAAATGAGAACACAACAATCCAAAATCTATGGGACACAGCAAAAGCAGCACTAAGAGGGAAATTCATAGCATTATAGGCCTACCTCAAGAAACAAGAAAAATCTCACACAAACAATCTAACCTTACACTTAAAGGTACTAGAAAAAGAACAACAAACAATAACAATGCCAAAGTGAGGAGAAGAAAGGAAATATATAAATATATATTATATATATATAAAATATATTAAATACCTAGGAATAAACTTAAAAAAAGGTGTAAAAGACCTCTACTTGGAAAATTTTAAGACACTGAGGAAAGTAATTGAAGAAGATACAAAAAAGTGATAGCATATACTGTGTTCATGCACATGAAGAATTAACATCATTAAAATGATCATACTACCCAAAGCAATCTATAGATTCAGCACAATTCCTATCAAGATACCAATGGCATATTTCACAGAACTAGAACAAATATTCCAAAAACTTTTATGGAACCACAAAATGTCCAAATAGCAACAACAATCTTGAGGAAGAAAAACAGAGTTGGAGGAATCATGCTACCAGATATCAAACTATACTACAAGGCCATAGTAATCAAAACAGCATGATACTGGCATAAAAACAGACATATAGCTCAATGAAACAGAATAGAGAGCCCAGAAATAAACCCATAACCTTATGGTCAATCAATATTTGACAAAGGAGGCAAGAACATACAATTAGGTGAAGATAGTCTATTCAATAAATTAAATGATGTTGGGAAAGTAGGACAGATACGTGCACAAAGTGAAATTAGACCACCTTCTTATACCATACATAAGAATAGATTCAAAATGGACTAAAGGCTCAAATGTAAGACTTAAAACCATAAACATCCTAGAAGAAAACATAAGATGTAAAATCTCAGAGATTTCCTGGACAAATATTTTTTTTCTTCTATATCTCCTCAGGCAAGGGAAACAAAAGAAGAAATAAACAAGTGGGACTACATCAAACTAAAAAGGTTTTGCACAGCAAAAGAAACCATCCACAAAATGAGAAGATAATTCACTGAATAAGAGAACATATTTGCCAATAATAACATCTGATAAGGGGTTAATATTTAAAATTTATAAACAACTTATACTACTCAATACCAAAAAACAACCAAATTAAAAAATGGGCAAAGGGCCTGAATAGACACTCCTCCAACAAGGACATATGGATGGCCAATAAACATATGAAAAGATGTTCAACATCACTAATCATCAGAGAAATGCAAATTAAAACCATTATGTGATATCACCTCATACCTATCAGAATGGCTGTCATCAATAAATCAACAAACAAGTTTGGTGAGGATGTAGAGAAAAGGGAACCCTCTTGCACTGTTGGTGGAGATGCAGATTGGTGAAGCCACTGTGGAAAACAGTAAGGAGGTTTCTCAAAATATTAAAAGGGAACTGCCTTATGACACAGAGTTTCCACTTCTGGGAATATATCTGAAGAAACCCAAAACACTAACTTGAGAGAACATAAGCACCCCTATGTTCATAGCAGCATTATTTACAATCACCAAGATTCAGAAGCAGCCCAACAGCCCATCAGTAGATGAGTGGATGAAAAAAGCTGTGGTACATTTACACAATGGAATTCTACGCAGACGTAAAAAAGAAGGAAATCTTACCTTTTGCGACAGCATGGATGGATTTGGAGAGTGTTATGCTAAGTGAGATAAGCCAGTCAAAGAAAGACAGATACCATATGATTTCATTTATATGTGGAATCTAATGAACAAAATTAACAAAATAGAAACAGATTCATAGATACAGAGAGCAGGCTGACAGTTGTCAGAGGGGAAGAGCGTTGGGAGGCTGGGTGAAAACGGTGAAGGGATTAAGAAAAAAAACCCTCATAGACACAGTCAACAGTATGGTGATTACCAGAGGGAAAAGGGGTTGGGGGGAGAAAGAAGAGGATAAAGGGGGTATAAATAGTGATGGAAAGAAACCTGACTTGGGGTGGTGAACACACAATGCAATGTACGGATGACGTATTATAGAATTGTACACATGAAACCACTATAATTTTATCAATCAGTATCACCCCAATAGATTCAAAACAAAAAATTCAAAGTTACCAAAGGGCATTTAGGAAAAAGCCTCCTCTCACCATGTGTCTACCTGCCCATTTCCCCTCCTATGTTATTAGTTTCCTGTATATCAACTAAATATCTTGTCTTCATATGCAAGCCAATATGAATCTATTTTTCTCTCTTTTTACTTCCATAATGTAAACACTGGAATTTCCATGGCCTTTTTGCATGTAATGATAATTGTTTATTTTAATAAGGATCTATTAATAATGTCTTTGAACCTCAAATTTATTTCAATGTCATAACAGAAGTTTTTCAAAGTGACATTCACTGGACAACCAATATCTGAATCACCAAAAGCAGATCACTGGGCACGGTCCAGACCTAGAGCATCAGTAATGTTTGCACAGTAAAGTGTGTGATCTGAAGATGTGAGGAAAAGAGCATTGGCTCTGGAGTCAAGTAGATTTGGGTTGGATTCAAATCCTGTCTCTCTGGAAAGCGGGGAATAATGGTGTCTACCTTCATGTCCCTAGGAAGTGTAGAGATGATTGCATGATCATATTAGAAAACAATCTCAGGAACTGGTCTGTGAGCTCATGAGCACCCATTGCTGTCCCACTTTCCCACTACTAGAGTTTCATTTCTCTCCCAAGTAAACTGCTTGCATTTGAGTTCTTTTTCAAGGGGCTTCTTCTAAGGGAATCCAAGTTGATATTGTAAAGATGAGGAGTGAATATCTATAGTGTTAGAAAATTGCCAATCATATAATAAGCACTATATGGATTTGCTATCATCAGTACTATTATTATTATTACTACTACATCTCCATTTTTAATGGATGGCAACCTCACTATTAATAATTGTCCCAAAATTCTCCTACCTTATTTCACAAAGGAATAGTTCACTCTCCAAGCAATTGGACATCATTTCCATTCCCCGTGGACTACAGCAGGCATTTACCTTTGGCAATAGTTCTTAGAATTTAATCACATGTATCTGAATTACATTTTTTGTTGTCGTAATCACTCTCCAAAGCCTTCACACTTTTCTCTCTCACTCAGATATAAGGCATGCATTATTAATTAAATGACAGCGTTATTACAGCCAATAATTGAATTACTCCATAGCTCCTGACTGCAGTAATTAACATCCATCAAACTAAAAGAGGAGGAGTTGTGTAGCCTTTATTACAAATGGTTTAGTTTCATGGGTTTTTGATCAAATTAAATAGAATCAAACTAACAAGTAGTTAAATTAAGTGAACGTCGTCACACTTATATTGCCCTTATTTGTTCCCAGACATGACTGAGCATTGAGGCTCTACTTTGTAGTCTACATGTTTTTCATTAACACACTTTTTCCTTCTCAGTGCAGACCCAGGAATGTGATGGTGTCTTTAAACTGATGAACCACATTCTTGTCAGACTATATGCACCAGTCATTTTGCACACAAGAAACTACTTAAAAGTCAGGAACAGCCAATTAAATCTAAAAATTATTTTGCAGTCACTGTACCAATTATAAGCATAACCAAGGAGCAGTTTGTGTGCAAAAACACTCATAAACCCAGAATGGTGTCAGAGTTGGTCGATAGCTATCAATTTTTATTAGTGTAAAGTAAAACAGTAATGCGGGGGAACGCTGAGCAGGCCAAAAACTGAATCAAAGGGAAGTTTTCTCATGAATAGGCAAACAGATTGTCTCTAATAAATAGACACACAATTGCATGCAGGGAAATCTGTAAAGAGAAGACAGACAGCCTCCAAAATAAAAGAGCTTCCCACCAGGCCATATCTCCATCAATATGCGAAGCATCGTGAACCACACAAAAGTAATGAAATCTATACTCATAACAATATTCCTGTCAGCTGTGGACTTCAACAGTAACATAGAGTACTTTTCTTCTCTACTTAAACTCACAAAGACAAACCTGCCTTAACTGGAATCTCCCTCCCTTTAAAAACTGTTCCCTCACTCAACTTTGGGACACAAACATACATTCAACTGCAACCAACACTCACAGTTGGCTAAAAGGGGCTTAGGTGGACTTGTTCTAGTTTAAGTAACCTGGGATAGTCCCATTTATGGCTGTTGTGCTAGCTAAATTGGTAATTGTTCCATTTTCCCTCTCAAAAGTGTCCTGACTTAGAAGTTTCTTGACAGGCATTTCCTCTCTTAATACGTCAATGACCATCCACTACATAGAGGAAGGCATGGACAGGCACAATGCCTTTATTCTGAACAAGGCAAGACATCGTGGGGCTGAGGTGCTTCCATGCTTGAAATTTCTTACATGATAAAAGGAAGTTGCCCCTAAAGGAAAACAAGTTTCATTCATACAAACTGCTCCTTAATTTCACCAAAGATAATAGAAACATCAAACTATAGAAATATCACTTATGGGGCAATAGGATCAGGTGGGTGGAAGAACATTCTAGAAGTCAAGAACCTCACTTTGTCCTCAATATAATAGTATGCTGTCTGACTTTTACCTGCCTCAAAGGGATCTCCTAAGCAATTATCCATCAAGATGATAAAGTATTGAAAGAGGCTGGCTAAAGAAAGTGGTGGAGGCTCTGTACCTACCCTAGAGATATACCAGAAGAAAATTAATAACCACCGCTCCTAAGTGCTATGGACATTAAGATTTTGGACCAGCTGATTTTTCAACTTACTTTCCAGCCATACAAATGTATGATTCATTAGAACTTTGAAATTATCTGTAGGCAATATGCTAATACTAATGTTATAGCATTAAGTGCATCTAGGGAAAAGGTGATCTCATGTAGATACAAATTTGTAAATGGTCAAATTAGAAAACTAGCTTACCAGCTTAAACAAAAAAATTATTTCTTAAAAAGAAATTCTAGTTAGTCAAGAAATATGTGTTCATTGGGAAAAACCTGGAAAACACTGACATAGCAAGTAAGGAAACAAAATCAGTCAATTCCAACATGGTTAACATTTTAGCTTATGTCTTATGTACAATTAGGTGAATTATGATGAATGTACACACCCATGGAACCACCACTTAAATCAAGAAGTACAATATTTTCATCTTCCCCAGCAGTAACCCTTATGGCTCCTTCCAGTCAATCCCCACCTTCCATAGACAACCACTGTTCTGATTTCTGTCTCTGTAGATTAGTTTTGCCTGTTCTTGAACTTCATAAAAATGGAGGCACACAACACAGTGTTCTTGGGATTCATTCACGTCGTTGCATGTTGTGAGGTCAATACATTCCTCTCCCACTGCCCGCGGTGAGGACTGGCCAGGAGGAATGTGTACTGCTTGGGGAATGGATTGTAGCTCCCTCCTTATCTCCTTTTGGGAGAGGCTTCTTGTCCTGTGACTGCTTCTTGACCTTTTCTTTCTGCACGCACACGCCGAGGTGATGCAGTTTAGAGTTACACGTAGCACGCATGCTTCTTCTGTTTGGGACCCCTTAAAACGAGCCTCAGGCTGGAGGAGGCATGGTCTCTCTCACACCGACCCACCGCTTTTGGTTCACTCCCCTGTAATGTGAGTAATAAGCAGCATGTCCACATCTGCTAGTCCTCTGGGTGGGTTTTTGGGAACATTGCAAACACTTAAGCAGCTCTCCTGTTTGAGACTCCTGCGCTGCACATGTATAAGCAGTTAACTCATTTTTATTGCTTAGTATTTTCCACCATATGAATTTAGTAGCATTCCATTGCATGGCTAACCACACTTTGCACTCTATCTCCTACTGATTGTCGAGGTGAGTAGAATGCAGAATGGGTAGTAGAAGAGAGCGCTGATAAGTGTCTGTTGTGGCCTCAAGAACAGCTGCAGATATTAAGGCTGTAGCACTCACTAACTTTCCTCATAACATTTTCTGCAGGAAAAGAAATGGACCCGGCTTATAGAGAAGCTGTTCCTAGAACTTCTTATGAGATGCAAGGGCATCCAAGTGGCACAAAGTGTGGGTGGTAGGGGACATTCTGGAGCATCAGCAAAGATCCCTTTTAAGGACTAAAGCACTCATTTCTCCAACTGCCGGAAGTGGTAGTGGCTGATGGTCCTCAGCTGAAGAATGTTGACTGACCCAATGTTACAGTCCCTCCCTAAGGGAGGCCGGCAGCCCGTGGGTAGTCAAACCGAGGGTATAAAAGCCAGGCTTCTCTCACGTCAAAGCAGGGTAGCTCTGAATGGTTATCTCAGTTGCAGGGTTCCCTGAGAGATAGACTAAAGCTTCTGCTGCAGCTTCTTCATCATTCCATTTCTCCCTCTGCTTAATCATACTTCCTGCACCCCTCACAAGTGTTGTTCCCGAGAGCAGTCTTGGATAAAGCTGCTGCTTGCGGGTGTCATGGTCTCGGAACCATTTCCCCATCACATCTGACCCACAAGCAAGTTTTCAAGTAAGGTAATGTTCTCCAATTTTGTTCCTCTGTTTCAAGATGGTTTTGATATTCTAGGCCTTTTGCACTGACATGCAAATTTTAGAAAAAGCTTGTGCATTTCTGCCAAAAAGCCTATTGGGATTTGGATTGGAATTGTGTAAAGTCTGTGGATCAGTTTGGGGCTGGGGTTAATCTTTTTCCATACAGATATTTAGTTGTTCCAGAAACATGTGTTGAAAAGTTTCTCCTTTCCTCCATGGGATTACTTTGACATAATCATGTCACTGGCATGATGTTGAATAGAAGTTGTGAGAACCGACGTCCTTGCCTTCTTTCCAATCTTTAGAGGAAGCATTCGGTCTTTCACCAATGAGTATGTCAGCTCTAGGCTGTCCTCCACCGCCACCACCACCAAGTTGAAATGCCATCTCTATTAAATAAAAAAGTCCCCTATATTCATGGGCCTTTTCCCAGTGACCTTTTTCTACACTAACATCACAATGTCTTAATCACTATAGTTTCTATGGGTGATGTAAATATCAGGCAAAACAAGTTTTTCTGTTTTGTTATTTTCTTGGTTATTCTTCATCGGTTTATTCTTCTTTAGAATACCATTTGTTTAATCTGTCCCTTTCATTGCTGTCGTCCCTCTGCTTCTTCTTTCTTGCTTTCTATGTAGTTAATCAAATGCTGTTCTCCTAGTCCCTTTTAATTACTCTATTGACTTCTTATCTAGGTCTCTTTGCATTAGTTTTAGTAGTTGTTCTAAACATTAGAACGTGCATCCTGAACTTCTCAGAAACTATGTTGGTTTAACATTATACCAGTTCACATAAAGTGTAAAAACCTTGTAACAGTATAATTCTATTAACCCACCCTTATTATTGTTGTTATATATTATACCTATATACTATTAATGTGAAATAAAGTATTATTTTTGCTTTAAAGAGTCCGCTGTATTTTAAAGAAATTAAGGTTAAAAACAAGAACCTTTTACATTTACGCAAATATTTATCATTTACAGTGTTCCTTATTCCTTCTTTTGTATTTAACATGCCATTTCCCTTCAGTCTAAATAAATTCTTTTTCATTTCTTGCAGTTTAGTACTACTTAGAAGAAATTCATTCGGCTTTTGTTTTCCTCAAAATATAGTCTCTCTCTTTATTCTAAAAAATAAAAATTATTTATTTATTTATTTTTAGAGAGAGCGGAAGGGAGGGATAAAAAGAGGGAGAGAAACATCGATGTGAGAGGGAGACATCAATCGGTTGCCTGTCATGCGTGCCCCTACTAGGGACCAAACCTGCAACCCAGGTCTATGCTCTGGCTAGGAATCAAACAGGGACTTTTTATTTTATGGGGTGACGCCCAGCTAACTGAGCCACACCAGTCAGGGCATGCATATTTTTAATTTATTTATATTTTTTAAAAGCACTTTCTCTGCATACAGATTTATGTGTTTGTTTTTATTTCATTTTTATTGGATATAGAATTCTGGTTGAATTTTTTGGAGAACTTTTAAAATGTCATTCCACTGTCTCTGTGTCTCTATTATATCTGATGAGAAGTCAACCATAATTCATGCCATTGTTTTCTGAAATGCCTCCCTCTCCCTCAAGCTGCTTTTAAGATATTTCTCTATACCTTTGGCTCTCAGCAGTTTGACTATGACGTGCCTAGGTGTGACTTGCTTTCTTATTTTCCTATTGTTCCCCAAGCTTTTCAGGCCTATAAAGTGATGGTTTTTATCACTGGAAACTTTGCAGCCATTATTTGTCAAAACACTTTTTTTCTGCTCCTTTCTCTCTAATTCTTCTCAGACAACAACTGCGCGTATATCAGATCACCTGATACTGTCCCACCTGTCACTGAAGGCTGTTCATTTTTTTTTCAGTCTTTTTTCTTTATTCTTTAGGTTGGATAATTTCTATTGATTTGTCTTTAAAATTAATTTAGCCTTTCTTCTGCCAATTCCAAGCTACTGTTAAGTTCATCCTGTGAATTTTTTATTTCTGTTATCATATTTTACACTTTTAGAATTTTGATTCCTTTTTATAGTTTTCATTTCTCTGCTTTGGTTCCTCATCTGATCACTCATTTTTTACATTTATTTATTTACTTTTAGAGGGAGGGGAAGGGAGGAAGAAAGAGAGGGAGAGAAACATTGATGTGCCAGAGAAACACCGACCAGTGGCCTCTCACACACCCCCAACCAGGGAACCTGCCCACAGCTGAGGCAGGTGCCCTGGCTGGGAATCCAACTGGTGACCTTTTGGTTTGCCAGATGACGCCTAACCCACTGAGCTATGCCAGTCAGGGCTGATCACTCATTTTAATAAATTTTTAATTGAAGTTTTTGGACGTGATTATAACAGTGCCTTCAAAGGTCCTGTCTGCAAAATTTTGTTTCCATTGACTGCTTTTTTTCCTGGCCTTAGGTCATATGTTACTGCTTTTTTGTGCATCTTGTAATTTTTATCATATATTGAACATCATGGACGGTATGTTGTAGAGAATCAGAATTCTGTTATACCCTGTGAAATTGTTGAATTCTGTTTTACCAGGTAGTTAACTTACTGGCAACCTTGACCTTGTGGAGGCTTCATTTGACACTTTGTAGAGGTGGAATTGTTTTAATTTGTCCTTACTCTTAGGATTAATGTCTTAGTCCTGTGACAAAGTTTTAGCACTCTAGGCATGGCCTTTCTAGACGCTCAGTGGAAATCCCAAAGCATTTGCCAAACCTATGTAACTTGGCAGGATTCATACTCCAAACTCTGTCTCCCCACTGTGGGCAGGAGCTTCAGTCTCTGCCCGCATTTTTCAGCTTTACTGCTTTTGCCTTCCACTAGTATCCTTTCATGCTACTTGGTGCAAGTTCAACTCAGGGATCAGCCAAGGATATGAAGGGAGGTTATGCACGGATTCGTATGCATTTATGAGATGCATTTATATGATCTAAGGGGAGATTACATGCAGCTACCTCTGTGATTCCCTACTTTGAGGGTTTTACCAGTCAAATTGCAGTCACTCTTACATATCCTAATTCAATCTTCTGACACCTCTAGCCAATATGACATCAGCTTTCTGTTTGAGCTTTAGCAAAGATTGGAGAATGCTTTCAGAGGCAAAAAAGCTATATGAACTTGGATCTTACCCAGTATAGTTCACTTCTTTCAAGAGTCAAATCCAATTTCTGTAAACCTTTTGTCACTTTCTAGTGCCTTCAAATAGCCATGCTGTTAATGTTTTGTCAAACATTTACAATTTGTATATGTAAGAGGGTTAGTCCAATCCAAGCCACTCTGCCATCACTAAAGCTGGAAATCTTCTCTGCATGCTGCTTGGTAACTTGCTGTGTTCACCTAACAATTTAGCTTGACCATTTCCTCTATAGTTAGGGTTTCCTTCTACAATATAATTATTTCATATTCAATCATGATTTTTTCAAATAAACCTCACTATATTTGTGTCTGAGTCATGGAAACTGCTAAAATACATTACTTTCATTTTCTCATAAGATTATGATGCCAGTCTGGTTGGTGGCACCATGAAGACGATAGGAAAATATTAGGTAGCCTTCTGTGAAAACTCAGACCTTTACAAACTATTCCAGTGAGAGCTCATATAATCTGTGTGATTTCTCTCTTCTGGCTGTACCTTAACTGATATACCAACCTTAGGGATACTCAAAACCTGTGACTTGAGACCTAAGAGAAACCTTCCTTTAAAAAAGTAAATGCTCCCCCTGAATTGTAAATATCTAGAAGTAAATGATGAGCTTTAAGTATTAAAAAAAGTTACATGTTCTACAAATGAATAAACAAGGAAAACAAATAAAACCTCATAGATACAGACAACAGTATGGTGGTTATCAGAGGGAAGGGGGTAGGAAAGGGTAAAGGGGGTCAAATATATTATGGTGACGGAAGATGATTTCACTTTGGGTGGTGGGCACACAATGCAATATACAGATCATATATCATAGAAATGTACCCTTGAAACCTATATAATCTTATTAACCAATGTCACCCCAACAAATTTAATATTTTTTAAAAGGGGAAAAGTAAATGCTCTATGCACCTTTCAGATACTCTCCAATCCTCAGCATTTACCTTTACCCACTAGCATTTTCCTCATCGGAGCTCTAGGTAAAGGTGTAGGAAGAAAAACTGACACTAATGGGAACCTTTTATCACACATCAGAGTTTGCCATTGCTTTCTATTTCAAACATGCTCTATGATTTACAAACACCGTAAAACAAGAGGGCCTGACAGGATGTGCTAAGTCTGTGGCAAAGTCTGCATATATAATACCGACTGTGAAACACCCTGTCTGTTCAAAGGCAAACTGATGTGCTTTTCTTAATACACTCTTTGGCAGCTCTCACCACTTAGAGTAGATAAAAATTTCAAGCATTAGTTAACAGGTCTGACAAGATTTATGTTCAGGGTTTTTGTTGTTTTTTTTATTCCAGAGTTTTCTAGGCAATTCCATCTCCTGGAAAAGAAAAATGCCTCTTTCCAGTTTATGCCTGCGTTTATTATTCACCATGGAGAGGAAATAGCTGAAATGAAATGACTACAAAATGAGGTTTTTCTTTAGTCATCAGAATGTGGAACACAGCTTTTCTTGCTTGATCATTCTACTGTTGGGGTTCAGAAGTATAGCTGCAGTTGTCTTTACTCAGGACACCTGTGCCCCTGCATTTAAAAAAATGTAAGCATACTGGAAAATATAAAATTCCCCAGCACCAGAATCTGCAAGGATCGCACTGAATAGAAATGCTGACGGAAAATTTAAGTAACGAATTTGATAAATTATGCCATGGTACTTACACAAAGCTGTTTTAATAAGAAACACATTCTGAAAGACAAAAGGCAGGTTTATCTTTATTTCAGTCAAAACCCTTTTCCTAGGGCCAGAAATGCCAATGAGTGGCCACCACCCAGAGGTAAGGTAGCTGAATTGCAGGTGAGGTGGTAATTTTGTTTTGTTTTGTTTTGTTTTGTTTTGGGATGAATAAAACACTTTTCATTTGAATCGTCAAACTTTAAGTTATCACATCATCAGTGAGGAAAAGCAGACAGCTGTCTGGTGACCACTAGAGTAGCCTGTCCTGTCTGAATTTTTAACATGCTTTGACAACCCTATAATTGTCAGAATTTTCTCAGCCTGCTCTCAAGAAGAGGTTTCGTTTTTATGTACAAGAATGTTCTTTAAGTATTCAACACAGTAACAAGAAGCAGGCTGAAATAAATAAGAGGATGAAAATGATGCAAATAACATATTTCGACCAAAGACAGAATGTTCTGAATAGGCAATTAGTGACATTTGAAAAGCAGGAATAATAAAAAAGAAAGGATTGAAAATGAAGGTCTCTGTGGGAGAGGCAAGGGCAAATGCTTGGGTAAACAAGACCTTCAGCTCGGTAAAATTAGATGAAAATTGGGCTCCTCAGTGCAATAGTCCCACGTGAGCTGTAAGAAAGAGAAAAAATCTGAGACGATTGTGGATACAGATGGAAGACAAACCTGGACATTAGACAGCAGCTCCATAGAAGTGCCGCACTGCCACAAAACAGTTTGCATCAGTTCAGGGGCCCTAAAAGTGATGCCCATGTGTAACTGAGGGAAGAGGCAGAAGGAAAGACTTCGTCTGTTCCCAGGAAATTTCCATGTGGACCTCAAATGCAGAGCGATACGGCTCTGAAATAAGGGTCTGGAAAAGTCCCGTTCTCAAAGGGAAGAAGTGTGGCATTTAAGAAGTGCTTGCTGCGAGCCAGGGTCTTCGCGTAGTATTTCAGTCAATTTTCTTCGTAAAACAAATGCATTATATTCATTGAAAAAATATAAGTTGAAGCTTGGCTATCATTTATTAAGCTTTATGTGCAATGCATCAAACCAAGCACTTTATAAGCATTATCTCATTTTATCTTCACAACAACTCTTCAATAGGTATTATTATCCCCAGTTTACATATAGTACAAGTACCAGGCAGAATGATCCCTCCTTTTGAGATATATATAAGCTTGGTGTTAACGCTCATCCAGGAAAAAACAATGCTAGTCCCATGATTCCCAAAACTTCCTCAGGGACTTACTTTCTCATGGTTTCCCCTGCCTCTGAGCTCCTGCCTTCACTAAATGAATTTAGCTTAGTAATTGTCTGATCATTCCATCTTTTCCCTTTTTCATGCCGTTGTACTCTAAACATTGAGCCATTCCTTACCAAATTCACACACGAACACACACACAAATCCAACCGAAACAGTTGTGTTTAGAACAAATTTTACCAAAGATTTGGCAAGATTGAGAAGGTCTACAACACAGTAACAGAGAGAACTTGGAAGTAATCTTGGCTCTCCCTGTTCCTAGAGTCCTTTTGGCTGCCCCAACATTCCATGTAGCCTCAGCGTTTCTTACTGGCTCCTCCTCCCCTTCTCATGAGGGCCAACAATAAATGAATAGTTTCTTCCCTGTTGTTATAAAAACGAGTGGCCCTGCCTGTACTCCGTATTTCCTTTCCAGACCCTTCTCTGAGGTCTATATTTGCATAGCCAAATTATCCATCAATTTATTTTCTTAAACACAGAGGGTTCTCTCCCTGAGAGGATTCAGATACTGGCAAATAAGAAATATAGCTGAGGGAACTGAAGGCTGAAGAAGTTTAGAAATTTGCCTCAGGTTAAGCGGATAGTAAGTGGCAGAGTCAAGATCCATTCTCTAGAATAGAATACAGAAGCCACTCATCTCATGTTGCTACTTAAATTTCAATTGTACTTAATCAAAATTAAATAAAATTAAAATTCAGTTTCTAACTCTCACTAGCCATATTTCAAGTGCTGAAGAGCTCATGTGACCAGTGGCTATTGTACTGGGCAGTGCAGATATAGAACAGTTCCATCATCCCAGGAAGTTCTATGGGGACAGTGCTTCTGCCGACGCTGTACAGTTCCCAGACCCTGCTGTCTCCAGCCTGGCTGCCACATTGGAGACGGTGACAGATCCAGCTCATTCTTTGTATGTTGGACTGCCATCTGCTGTGCCATTTATAAATGAGAAGAAACACAGTACACCGTTGCAAGTACGGAGTCTATGAAAAATCAGCCCAGTTTCTCTGTCACCTGTGTGAAGGCTGCCTCTCCCTCTGTGCGCGTGTTTGTTCTCTTCCCATGTTTCTGCTGGCCCTGGAGGACTGTTGAAACTGCTTATCATCTGGAAACAAAGGCCTCATTTCATAATCAAGGCACTGACCGCTTTATGAACCTTACAGAAACAGCAGGTCTTTTAAAGAGTGGTTGTGTTTCCAGCCCCTCACCCCCTTAGGTGATAAAGTACAGCCGTCTCTGAGAGAACGTGCCCTTAGTGCTGCCACTCCCGCTGCAGCTGCTGTGCTGAGTACTGTTCTCTCAGTTCTCTTGAATTCTCTGGTTCGATTACTCACTGCCAACATTTCTTCATTTTGAGCTTTGAAAGCAAGAGGGATGATTCATCAGGATTGAATGCCTTTAGGCCAGTGGTTCTCAACTTGGCTGCCCATTGCAATCACCCAGAGAACTTGGGAAAATGCCAGTGTTCAGGCCCATCCGAGACCAATGTGAGAATCTCAAGGGATGGGATCTGGCATCAACTTTATTAACAGTCCCCAGGTGGTCCTGGCTGGTGTGGCTCAGTTGGTTAGAGCCTTGTCCCATATGCTAAAAGCTCGTGGGTTCGATCCCCGGCTGGGATGCGTATGGCAAGCAACCAATTGATGTTTTTCACATTGACCTTTTTCTGTCTCTCTCCCTTCCTCTCTTTCTAAAATCAATAAACATATTTTTTCAAAAGTAAAACAGCCCCCGGATGATTCTGACGCGCAGCCGGTCACCCAGCACCACTGAGTTCTGTGGAATGAGTACACTGTACAGGTTCCCAGACCTGGCTGTGCATGAGCACTGACCCAGAAACTTTGTAAAAATACAGATTCCCAGGTTTCTCACCCGCCAACCGAGTCACAATCTTGAAACCTGGGATCGAGGTATTTGTATTTCTCTGAAGAGGCACAACAGAGTCTAAGAGAAGATAGCTTTGCAAATACCTACCTAGGGGCAATTGCCATGCTATAGGGACCAATGCAAAATTGCTCCATGAGATAGCCTGCCTGTCTCTCCTGCACTTTGGACCCTCTGACGGGATTCCTGCTCCTCCCCAGTCCTGCAAATACCTCACCTGCACACCTGCAGTCCTGCTGGTCAAAGACCCCCAGGATACCCTGCCCCCCCGCCATCTCCATCACATTTGGGTTTATCATTGCTTTCTATAAAAGGAAACCAAAAAAAAAAAGGAATTTACCCTTAAAAAATGAAAATCAAGAAGGAAACTGAAATAAAGCTGGCATCTAGAAAATCCTCAGAGAATCCCTTCACAACGGACCTTTTTCCACTCATAATACAATTTTTCTGCCTCAGGATTAATCTTGTCTCTCCCTAGCACCCAACCCATTTTGCAGTCGAGTCCCTGGTCCTAGCATCTTGCCTTATGTGCAGTAGGTACCCAAAAAATGTTTGAATATAAATGATAAATGTACAGAAATTTTCCTGTATTCATAATTTAATATTCATAGAGTTTTTTTAAGGTTGGGTTTTTTTTAACAGTTAAAAAACAAGTCCCTTTTGTGACAATCAAATTAGTTCAGTGGCACATATTTGCATACAGAAGTGGTAAATCAGAACTTAGGGAAATAATTTAAATTAGCAGAAGATGAACCCTGCAAGTTGTCTAATTAATGCATTGGGAATTAATGTCACTCTAATTTTAAATCAATTTTCTGAAGTGGAAGAGCCCACTGAAACTTTCCCCACATATTTGTATGAATTTTGCCCATATATATATATATATATGTATATATATATGTATATATATATGAATCTGAAGAGCAGAGAAATGGAAATAAATGTTACTTTTCTCCAAGGAGATTTCCATGAAGAAACTCCAGCAGTTTCAGAGCTCAGGGCTGCTGGTCATTTATTACATCTGCTTGTAGGTGATTTTTCTCCGGCTCAACTACTGGAGGTAGTTCAGACCCGCTAATGAATCAAAGATGCTCATCCAGGGACCCTGTAGAGAGAGGCAATGATTATTGCCAGGGAGGGGGATTTTTCCTTCCTTCCTTTTTGCTTATATTTCCTGTTTTTTTATACAATGAAAATCTATTTTTAGGTAATAATAAATTTAAGTGTCCAAGCTCAATAGTGAACATGGGGAGTTTCATTTTTATTCAACTGGAAATCAGAGAAGACCTTTCCATTTCTGTTCAAAGATGGATTAGGTGGCCAAGCTAGTGTTCACTGCTTGGTTGGAATCCTCTTTATGGGGGAACTCGCTGCCAGTTTAAACCTTTGATGATTAATAGTAATCCATGATGGATTATTTTTCTCCATCACACAAAGTTTTCCAGTTGCATATTTCCTGATGTGTTCTTCACAGATAAAGACTTCAAAATGGATCTTGAAATAGCTTAAGAAAGTAATCCAAACATTAGAAAATCTGTATGCAGGTAAATCTATCTATAATGGTAAAAACTTGGAAACAAGTGTCCCCAGACAGAACAGCCTAACAAATCCTAATATAGCCATTTGAAAGAACATTTTGAAGCCATTTGAAACACTGATTATGAAAGATAGCAACCTGTAAATGCCTATCAAATTACACTTAAAAAAACAATATACAATCAATACCAAAATGATATGCCCCCTTCATACTCACTAGAATGGCTAGAATCAAAAAGACAAGCGATAACATGTATTAACAAGGATGTGGAGAAATTTGAAAACTCATACATTACTGATGGGAATGTAAAAAGGTATGACTGCCTTGGAACGTATTCTTGTACCTCCTCCAAAGGTCGAACATAGAGTTACCATGGGGAGCAGCAATTTCACTTCTAGATATACCCCCCAAAATTGAAAACACGTGTTCAAACAAATACTTGTACACGAGTGTTCATAGCAGTACTATTATTTACAGTAGCCCAAAGTTGAAAACAACCCAATGTCCATCATCTCATGAATGCATAAACAAAATGTGGCCTATCCACATGGTGGGATATTATTCAGCCAAAATAAGGAATGAAGTGCTGAAACCTGGAAAATATTATGCTAAGTGAAGGGAGCCAGGCACAAAGACCACATATTGAATTAATCCATTTATATGAAATGTCCAGAACAGGCAAATCTACAGAGACAGAAAAATCTCCGGGACTTGGAACGGTTGGTGAGAAATGGGGAGTGACTACCAATGGGTACAGGGTTTCTTCGGGAGGTGATGAAAATGTTCTGAAATTGATTGTCGCAATGGTCACACAATCCTGTGAATATACTAAAAACCATTGAATTATAGACTTTGAGGGCGTGAATTGTATGGTATGGGAATTATATCTTGATAAAGTTTTTATAAAAAGAATACCTAGTTATAAGCACACTATGACTAGAAAAAAGCATATGCATAGAGAAAAACATTCAAATTTTAAAATAGTTTGTAATATGATTATATAAATATAATGATAAAAACTTAAAAATGAATCCAATTAATTTGGAGACATTAGTGCAGGGATTTCCAAGCTAGTTTTGTGAGTTTCCATCTTGTCTTCAGTAAAGATTCATTTTATTTACTTACAGCATTTGGGCACCAGGACTAAGGGAGTAGGAGGCAACTCTCCCTAAGAGAGAAATGTAGTGTAATAGATTAGAAAGGAGCCTAGCAAGTGCACAGTAGGTCTGCCATAAATATTAGCCAAGCAGGTATTTCTTGGGCTGTATCCTGAGCCACCTTCTCTCTTCTCCCTACACACTTCCTTTCACTTTTATTCTCTCCCAGAACTTTGATTCTTCTATAACAATGATTCCCAAATGTATTTCCAGCACAGAACTCTTTTCCGAGTTTCACACTTCTGTAGCCATCTGTCCCTTGTTAATAATAAATATAAAGTTTATTAATAAGCTGTGCTGATTGCTCTTAAGCCCTCTTCCCTTAGAATCAGCACTTATAAGAATGTTTCTGACTTATTTGAGCCAGTACAAGCTTGTTTATTTGAATAGTCCACCTGAACACAAGTGTCAAGCTCTAGTAGTAGCTGGGAGAGGAACACAAAAGGTGGGAAAAGGAAATTAACAGTGTCTGCAGGACTGTCTCCACTGAATTTCCACTTGTAATCCAAAGCAGGTCCATGTTCAAAGACAACTCCACCCTTCAACCTCTCTCCCCCTCCTACCACCAAGTCATGAAATACTAACACTGAGATTGTCAAGAATACAGTCAAACATGATCTCAAGGACCCTGACAAGGGGCTCCAGAATAGGAGACATACTTGGGTGACAAATAGCTACTTGGCACTATGTTAAGGCTCCACATGCCTTAACCCATTTAAACCTCATATCAACGCCAAGGTGAGTATTAATGATAGTTGCATTTTCAGGTGGATTCAGGCAGGAATAGTAAGTTGCTCAAGGTTACACAGCCAGGAGGTAGAGGAACAAGAATATGAATACATATTGTCAGGCTCCAGAGTCTCACTCTGTTGACCCAGGCTCCTTAAGTCTAGCACAAGTGGCATTTGGAGCCAATGATTCTGTGCTGCGGAGGCTGTCCTGTGCACCATAGGGTGTTAGCAACACCCTGGCCTCTACCCAATACATGTTAAAAGCAAACCCCAAGTGTTGACAATCAAAAATGTCTCCAACATTGCCAAATGTCTCCTAGGGAGTAAAATTACCTCCCGTTGAGAATCACTGCTATAGATGGTGGTAGGGAGGGACTAGTTTAGAGATTAAATAAATTGCCAATCAATGATAACTAGTAAAAAGTCCAACCTGTATTCAAACCAAGGATAACCTGATGCCATATATTATGCTACATTGATCAATATGGCAGAAAAACCAAGAGCCAAAAGAAAAAAGAGGAATAAAAGAAAATAAATAAGGTTATTCTTTTCAAATGATTTGCTTTTGTTTAAAGCAAAAGAAACAGAACAGAAATTGTCCCTAAAGACTGTTAAAGACACAGACTGTCAAAGATTGTTTCTTAAAAAAAAACTCCCTAATGTACTTAAACTTAATTAAGAGTGAGCAGGGATATTCTATAAAGCAGTGTTCCCCAGACTCAGCTACGTATTGGAATTACCCAGTGAGCTTTAAAAATACTGATATCTGAGTCCCAGCCCCAGGAGATACTAATTTAATTGGTCTACGATATAACCTGGGTTTAGGGGTTTTTCAAAGCTCTCCAAGTGTTACTAGTATGAAACCAAAGCTAAGAACCATGGCTATAAACAAACTAGCCTTATTAATTATACATATTAAATTGATTGCAGTTCTTTAACTTAATAGAAAACCAACTGGTTACTTAATAAACTGAGTACATACACTATTATCAACATCCATTGAGCTACTTGTCATCAAATTTGTAGACGTTCATAGCATTCTATAGCCAGAAGGGAAAGTATTCTCTAGTTCCTAACCTTTGGGCAACTTGTCTCCCATCATCATTTCCAACAGAAAATGAACAAAACAGATGGAAAGGAAATTGGTTATTTTATAATTTTTCACAACATTGTAAAAAGAATTATTGGGTAAAATATGGTTTGGAATGGTTTTAAGGCTCTACACAATTTTTTGATTATACCAATATGTTTGATTAAGTGGTGTTTTTAAGTTAGCCTTGTCCCTACTACCATGAGTAATCTAGAATTCAATAGATGCATCAATTTCTAACATGTGATTTATTCAGATGACAATACAACATTGTAGGTTTTCATTAGATAGCCTTCAAACTATGGAAATGATAACCATTTCCTCAACTAGCTTTCTATCACAAAGACCAGCGAATCTTATCTAATGTAAACCCAACACTGCAGTTCACTCCAAATATACTCCCTTTCCTTCCCTGGACAGTCTACACCTGCACATAAGCAGTAAAACTGTCTGTACTTTCTTATCATTTCTCCAATACCAATGACCATTTCTAATCACACTGAGCAAAAATTTGTCCAGCAATTTGCATTGATTCTTATAAGATGGTCATTTCTCAAACATGGATCTAAGCATGGGTCATTTCTCACATACCGATCCATGGAATCTGTAAGTTTCTTCAGAATTAAACAAAAGAAACCAAAAATTATGTCCCATTACAAGTTACCTTTCAATCACTACTCTGAAGATTAAGGGGTGGGTTTGCTTATTTTGTTTTGTGGTTATTGCCCATTTTATTGGGTATTTTTTGGAGTAAGAAGAAGGCTGGGAAGTAGAAAAAGCTTTCCCAAGCCCTGAAGGTCGAAAATACCTTTCAAGAGTGGGGTGGAGCTCAATAAGCTATGGTAGAAATGCTCTTCCAAAGAGTATCTATGCAGCCACGATGGCTGACATTAGACTGTAGTCTTACTTTAGACACCAGAACTAAAAATAGCACTGACTCTGGGTAGCAGCAATATCTGAGTTTATCTAACACCTAGATTCCCAGAGAGTTAAGTGTAATTTAATTTCATTACACTTAATTCGACTTTAATTGCACAAATGGTGTACTCTGTCCTACAGTTAATTCTTTTATTTAAAAAACAAGGGTAAGGAGCACAAATGCCTACTTCTCTTGAGTGTCCATTGCATCTAGTAACCTGATTTATATGTTTTAAATATGCTTTTATGTGCAAAATATGTGCTATTTATTGGCTGGCTAAGAGAAATGATTCTTGCGTCACGTAAATTATTATTCTCTAATTTATTTTTGTATAATTCCTGCTTTTCCTTGTTCCATTGCTCCCTTCTAAACTAGAGATAAATTTGGACCAGGATGAAGTCTATGAATGGAAAGGATGACGTGACAAGGAAAAAGAATGGAGCAGATGCAAGCGTGGGCTCTTTGATGACTATTGATTGCTTGACTCTGCTTTCAGTTTCCATCGATTTGTTGGGGTCCACTGGATTTACTACTATTATGCTTTGTTTCTGAGATCCAGTATTTTATTTTCCCTGCAGCAGCATGTCCTTTGTGCATAGGTCATTTCCCTGAGACCTCAAGTATCTGGGAAGCAACCAAGAGCTAAGAAATAAGTCAAAACACTTCTGAGCAACCAAAATAGATATGGTCGTTCCCCCGCTGTCCAAAAACTTAACATAAAGGGCAAAGCCCTTTGGAGCTCTCTGCACATAATTCTAGTAAACTACATTGTGTGATTTTCTAACAAGGCATGTTAGAAGCAGCAAATTTGTTAGGCGGTTAGAAAAAATAAGGCTGCCAAAGGCTGGGATACTGACAACCAAGAAAATGACACCTAAGAGACTGAAAGAGAGAAAAAGACCAAACAACAAAAAAAGAAAGCCTGTAAAAACAAGAATTGAGGAATAAAAACTCAGAGGAGATTTGATCATGCCCGTAGCTGCAAATAACCCTATAGCTGAACTGCACATGAGGACAAAATTGTATTCTAATGTGGGAGAGAAAGTGACAGTCATCATGGCAAGCCTGAGAATGAAAAGAGTAGGGTATGCCCTGGAAACTACTGGAGGAGGCAGGAAAGTATGCTATATGCTTTAGAAAGATTTCTAGCCAACATGGTCTCGCTATTGTTGTTTTTGTGTTTAAATGAGTAAAAATCAGGAAAAAAAGGTATCTTAATTTTTAACCTTTTAATCAGATTAGTTAAAAATTTATAACAGAAAAAATCAGGTTCTTATTTAAATGACTTAAATAAGTCTTTAAATGACTTAAATATGCTACTTCTTCCCTAACATGCTGGATACATTAGGCATTACTGTATTTCAAACAAAGCATGAAAATCTCTTTAGAAGTGTCGTGTTCTACAAGTACCACTATTACAGCGATGATGTGATTTAGGAAGGAGAGTCAGAGAGACAGACAGAGGGAGAGAGACACAGAGGTACAGAAAGACAGAGACTGCTAACTCTGTCAGGGGTTATTACTGTTCCATCTTTCTTGCCTTTCTTTTCCACAACAGATGCTTTCCATTTTGACATAGTTATTAACATGATATATAATTCATTCTACTTTTATTTTACTTACCATTTATCAGACTTACTTTCCATGTACCTCTGTAATAGTCACAATTTTCATTTGATGGCTGCCATTAAATTGCTTCCTAAATTGCTTCCAGTTTCACTAATTATCCATAAACAATACTGTAATAAACATCTATATATTTATAGCTATTATGTCCTTTTATAGTTCCGAATTACTATCCAAGGATAAATTCCCCAAAGTGAAATTAGAAACGTATCCAAAGCAAAGCAAGAAACATATCTGAAGAGTGACCAGCTTTACGAGGCTGTGGTAAAAATAAGGCCAGGACACTAATCAAAGCCCTCCTTCCAAGAATAGCAGAAATCTAACCTCTAGAGACCTCTTCCTCCCCCTGCTCTGAATTGCCCAAGAACCTGGAGATTCCTTCAGTCTTCACACAGAGAAAACTAGAGACTGACCACCATCTGGTGGACACTTCGTGACATTGCTTCAGTTAGTCCTGTATTGTGGGCCAGAAGACCCCATGTATCTCGTGGGCGATGAGTGCGGCTCTTACACTGTGAGTGCTCATGGCCCAGTGGCAATGAAGGAGGCCCAGTGGGTGTTAGCATTCCTCTGTTAACAGATGAAGACAGAGAGGCTCTGGGAAGTAGTTACTTGGCCAAGGTGTCACAACCAGTAAGGGACAAAGCAAAATCTTTCATCACCTAGAACAAACCTTTGTCCATTTCACCACATGAGCTTAGCATGCACAATACCCATGCCAAGCAAAATTGGAAACCATCGGAGGGGTCACTGTTAACCTGGTTTTTTAACTGTGAGGGAGACGCTCTGCCATATATGTAGGTATGGTTCTGTATCATGACTCTTAAAGTATCTTGTAAGAACAGGAAACATACCATATGTGAAATCATGCTCTAAAACACCCTTACACATTGTTGAGTGCGAATGATTTTAGCCAGTTGGAATTATTGGTATTATTTTTTCCTTTTTACTGACTTTACTGGGGTGACACTGGATAACAAAATTATACAGGTTTCAGGTACACAGTTCCACAACACATCTTCTGTATAGTATATTGTGTGTTCATTGCCCCAAGTCAAGTCTCCTTCCATCACCATTTATATCCCCTTTACCCTCTTTCACCTCCTCCCACCCCTTCTCCCCCTGGGCAATCATCACACT
This sequence comes from Mormoops blainvillei, assembly GCA_004026545.1. Lineage (NCBI taxonomy): Eukaryota > Metazoa > Chordata > Mammalia > Chiroptera > Mormoopidae > Mormoops > Mormoops blainvillei. The sequence goes on along the minus strand of PVJD01003810.1, from coordinate 87,703 downwards.
TGTTGCCAGTGTCCATGACTTTCTTTTTCTCTTTTTTGCTCAGTCCCTCCAACACCTAGCCTTCCAACGGCCCCCAACCCCCACAACAGCCGTCAGCCTTCTATCTATGAGTCTGTCTCCATTTTTCTTGGTAGTTCATTTTGTTCATTAGATTCCACATACGAGTGAAATCACATGGCAATGTTTCGAGATTAACCTAATCCTGAGCTCGTTAAAGATATAACATAAAAAACAATGTGAAAGAATAGAGTTGGAAATGCAGCCTCCAAACAACACATTATTGAACTTCAAATGTGTAATTACACTCATTTACATGTGATAACATGTCACTACAGTGTGTGGCTGTAAGATTAATGCACTCCCTATTTGCTTTTGAAAGTGTTTTTCCATCAATAACTATGCATAGCGGTGCCCTCTGCTGGATGGAAATGGGTATTATTTTGTGGAGCTGTACATAGATATATTGTGTTATAATCACATCTATTTGAGCAAAAATTTTCATTACTTGAATTCTAAGCAGTATTTCATAAATTAGTTGGCTCCACCCCACACTGATCCCGTAATCCTCTTTATAAATTACTGATAAAGAATCTCATCTACTGAAGATTAAAAATACTGTTAAAGATTAGGTCAGTACTGTTTATCGGCTGAGAGTGACTTGTTAATTCCAAAGAAAGCACTCCTGATTTAATATAATAATACAAATATACATTAATCTTTTTGGAGTGTCCTGCACCTCAAGAAAATGCGTAACGAAGCCTTTCGTTATACTATTTAAGTTTGCAAATACCTAGATAACCACAAGATTTGCCCTAGCTAATTTCATTAGGTTATTTAACCAGTGTTTATTTCCAGGTGGTATGTCATGTTTTAAAGACACAGAACCAAATAAGGCATGGCCCCAATCCTCGGGAGTTTTATCATTGAGTGGAAGATGCCGAGACGCAAATGAACGATTCTGGAGTAGTGTGTGTCACGAACACTGGGGTGGCCCAAGTCCCTCTTCAGTGGAGCACGCGTTGCTCCAGCCTCAGAGAGCCACCTCGCCCGGCCCCATGCCCCCTTCATATCCAGCGACTGCTCCATATGGGAGAATAAAGGCACTGACACCTCAGCCTAACTTTAACAGAGAAGGGCCGTTTTAGGTCCTGAGATACTGCGGGGTCCATGAAGAGTGTTGTTAGGCCACATCCAAAATCAACTCCTCTCTCTACCCCAGTGCTTCTCAACTGGGGACCGTTTTGCCTCCTACTCCCATACTTGGCAATGTAGGAATAGTTCTAGTTGTCACCACTGGTGGGAGGAGGTGTGTGTGTGTGTGTGTGTGTGTGTGTGCATGCATGGGTGCACACATGCTACTGGCATCTAGAGGGTAGAGGACAGGGATGCTGCTAAACTTCCACGATTGACAGCCCCACCACAAAGCATTACCCAACCCAGAAGATCAATGTGCTTGCTCCTATTGACCCAGTCCTGCTTCTTTTGTTTCCCTTTCATAGGTCTCGGTCCCATGGTCATTCCTTAATGATCATCTGGCACCCTAAACTCCATCGTTGAGTCCACTTTCTAGGGACACAGTTACAGTAGGAGCTATCACAAGAAACCACTTGGTTTTATATGTGTGTGTATAAGCAAGAGAGTGGTATGTATGTGTTTAAGTGTATTAGTCTATGACAAAACTGGAAGGACATACTCTAAAGATAAAGAGTGAGTATTTTCAAGTAATGGGACTGTTTCTTGTTTTCTTTTGCACTTAAGAGCCTGTGTTTTCTGAGATTTGTGTTTTTGTTCTTATGTTTTTCTTCCTGTTTGTTGTTCTGTACAGGAAGCACATGTTACTTTTGCAATCTGGGGAGGGAAAATGTGTAATTGCAAAGACAGAGGACATGGGCAATAGTGTCAAACGCTGTAGAGAGGCCAAATAATACTAGATAACAGACAGGAAGTCAGCAGAGAGCCTTGGGGAGGCGACTGTACAGTAGTGGATGTGCTACAAGAGAAAAGGCAGTAGGTCGAGAGGAAAGAAGGCGAGGGAATCAAAGTAGGGCATTTTTACAGAGGTAGCGCCACAATGAGAAGTTGAAAAATAGAGAAGAAGTGGGGGTTGAAAACTCAACCAAAAGTATTGCAAGGATCAGAGAGCCTACTCGAGGTCGATGCAGATGACAAAGGGGCGAGGTGGGGGGAGAGGGGTCGATGTAAGGGAGAGGTTCAGGACTGCGGAGCGAGGTGCCTGGGAGGACGTGGGCTTGGATGCGAAGAACACAAGAATGGGTTGACCTAGGCAGAAGCCAGGAGCCCCCTTCTTCTAAAACAAGGGGCATGGTCACTACAGATGTCACATGGCGAGACATTTTGAACTGATAAAATCTGCACCTGGTCATCTTCATGTTTTCAGTAGGAGGTAAGGTCATCCACTGAAAGAGAATGTTTGGGTGGTGGCACAGGAGTCTGCCAGGAAGGAGAAACAGCAGGCAAACTGGAGGGGCCCAATGCCCTGCCTGCTAGGATGCGCTCCTAGGAAACTGACCTTTCCTGTGTCCAGTTTCAAAGTAAAATCTCAGGAGTGCTAGCATGACCTACATGACCGAGGCAAGTGGATAGGCTCCCAACCAGTTTCTCTGCAACACTCAGGTGGCAGAGGGTTGCCGGGGAGGATCTAAACAGCCCCATCGGATTACAGTAGCTATGGCTTTCCACACCTGGCAGGATCATCCACACCTGTACATCTCTAAGGGAACTTGGGGGTCAGTATTGCCATCTGGGGTCATTCTGTGCTACTTCCTGCTTTAGGCAACGGCCTCTGAAGATTTCCTTGCCATGGGGTTTGAAGAAGCTCTACACCCTCTCACCGGGCCTCAGTCAATCTGATCTCTGGTTGTTGGGGGTTCTCCAGAGTACAAAAATAGGACATGTAATGCTGCAGCTGGAGCCTTGTTTTCTCATAGCTCTGACTGCCCACCTCTCCCAGACACCCTTCTCCCAGCCCCAGGATACACTGATATGAGATTACTGTGGCATATGGTCTTCATAGACCATGGAATTCATAGGTGCTCTGTTAAAAGGAATGGTTCTCAACTAAGACCAGTTTTGCTTCCCTGCCCAAGGGAGTTTTGGCAATTTTTGCTAAACATCCTACAATGCACAGGGCAGGCCCCACAATGAAGAATGATCTGGCCCCAGGTGTCAACAGTGCTGAAGGTGAGAAACCCTGCTTCAAAGAGTTCCTTACCTGGAAGGACCTTTTCTCTTATTTTTTAAATCCTCACCCAGGATATGTTTATTAATTTTGAGAGAGAGAGACAGACACACAGGCAGACAGACAGACATTGACTAGTTGCCTCCCATATGCACCCCGACCAGGGATCAAACCCACAACCTATTGGTGCGGGGGAGACCCTCCACCAACTGAGCCACCCAACCAAGGCTGTAAGGGCCTTTTAGAGTCTTGCTAAACTCCATATAAGGGTTATTTATAATTTGAGGTTAATGTCTAAAAAAATCAAAGGAAGCACCAGACAACAGAGTGATGAATGGTAGGATTTATAAATTTCCACAGGATGGCACTAAAACACACATGAAAATCCAAACTTCTCCAGCCTCCATTTCAGAATCCAGTTTCTCACTCACCCTGCTCAGCTCCCCAGGATAACAAATGCCCATCCTTTTCAAAAGCGATCGTCACTTTTTTTGTGCTTAGTGTTCCCCACCAGCAGTATTTTCATGCAAGTGAATTAAAATGATTAATGACTAAAGCTTAGCCTGGAAGAGAAAAAGAACAGGGTCATCTTCTCAATCAGCTACAGAATTTCCACTCCCTGTAGCAACAAGGACATGGAAGAATCTGCTAGCTTCTTGCCTTCTTCTTTTGCTAACATTTAGCTGGGAACCTGGCCAGAGACACTTCCAAGGCTCCAGTCCCCTTGGGGTGGTCGACTGATGAAGCTCTGGCCATGAGTGGGACTTAAGCAGAAGTGCTGTTGGGGACTTCTGGGTAATATCCTCAAAACAGTGGCTCTCAGCTGGGGATGACTTTGCCCCTAGGGGACATTTGGCATTGTCTGGGCTATTTTTGATTGTCACAACTGGGGGATGCTACTAGCATCTAGTGGGTACAGCCCAGGGGTGCTCCTAAACATCCCGCAGTGCACAGGAGAGCCCCCAAACACAGAATTATCCAGTTGCAAATATAAACTGTGCCAAGGTGGAGAAACGCCACCTTAGAGGGATAGGACATGCCATGGCTTCCCATACCTCTCTTCCCAGTGGCTGGAAGGTACAGCGGTGCGCCGTCCTGGGCCATGTGGGCCAAGGCAACAAACTGGGGAGTATGAAGCTACAAGATAGGTGGGATCTGAGTTCCTGGCCCAGTGGATCTACCTTAGTACCCTGGACACCTTCCACCCAGAGAGACAGTGTATGCACTCACTCATGGTATTATAGTATATATCCTCATAGCACTCCAGCAAGTGCTCTACCTGAAACATACCTACCTTAGCCTGCTTGTTCTGCCTTTCCCAGTAGACCCTCAGCACTTTCTCCATCCTGTCTTACCCCTCTTCATCTCGCTTTCCTTCCTCCCCTGATACAGACTCTTCCCTAAGGCAGATATTTCAACAGGCCCCAGCTGATTTATCAGCCTCACTCCATACCTGACTTTTCCCAGAAGACACTACACTCCTACCATTCCCTATCCCCCCTTCTAGCCATAGATATCTCATTTCGCCCCACATCCATTTTTGAAACAGTAGAGGAAGAATTTGCCTAAAATAATACCCCTCAATATACACTTTCTGGCCATTATCTTAATAGATTTTCTTCATATAATTTACCATGATGTACAATTATATTTTGTTTGTTGTTTATGCTCTGCTCAAGAGTGTTAATTTTATGAGGTAAAAAAAATGTCTTGTTCACCACTGTATATCTGGTAAATAGAACAACACTGTCCGATAGACATATATAAATATATAATGTATGCCATATATATCATTTTAAAAGCTCTACTAGACATGTTAAATAAAATAACAGCATATAGGTGGGATTTTAATCTTTTATTTTACCTAGTTCTTCCCTAACATGCTCCATTAAAAAATAAGATTTTTATATTCTTTTTTCATGCTACTTCTTCAAAATCCACTGTATAACTTACCCTTACAGTGCAGCTCAATTCAGCTACATTTCAAGCTGTGAACAGCCACACGCATTGAGTGGCTACAATGGACAGTGCAGATAGAGAATAATACTTGAACACAGGAGACACCCAGTACACCTTTGTTAAAGTTAATATTCTTCTGTACTATTTGACTCTTATATAGCACAAGAATAGCACGATAATGATGTCCATGCCACTAATTAGCCTGACTTAGCCACCTCCTTTTAAGTATATGTCTAGTTTTCACTTCTTAAAATAATTCTGCAATGAGCACCCAGTTCGCATCTGTTTTTTCTTGGAATAAATTCCCAGAAGTGAAAATTCCAGGACTAAAGTATGCCCACTTTTAAGAATCTTGCCATATTTTACCAAGATAGCCCAGAAAAATATGCCACTTAGACTTCGAGTGGTTTATACTTGGTCATTGCTGAATCCTCTACGATCTAACAGGTAAAGTATTGCTGATAATGATTGTGATATAGAAATAATGTTAATAGGCAGTATTTTTTGTTTTCTCTAATGCACCAGGTACTGTGCACTAGGTATTAGTCACATCTTAATATTCACAAGCTGAGGCTCGCGGAGATTAATAAACTAAGCGCTACAGTCTCACTCAAACTCAGATCTGGGTGGTTATTTCCAAAGCCTGGCTGTTTCCCTGAGCCACGACCACTCTCCCTTGATTGAAGAGCGAAATGTCAAAAACCAAGGAACTACTACCAGGACCTGGGCCGTGCAGAAACGACCCTCGTCTTCCCGCCCCGCTAACCCGTCGGCACAGATACCGCCGCCCGACCTGGGCTCTGGTCCGAGTCTAAACCCTAGTGCCGCGACCAGGGCGCTGCACAGAAGTACTCTGCACCCAGCACCTGCCACCAGCCGTTCCCACTCTCAGCCCGAGAGATGAACCCTCATCCCGCCCCCACCCCGCAGCGTGGGGCAGAACGAGCCACCAACGTGGCGTCATCCAGGGCGCGGGCGGGACTTCCGGCGCGCATTGATCACCTGACCCGAATCGGAAGCTCCCTTCTAGTCGCCCAGGCAACAGCTCCTCCCACTCACGACCCACAGAGAGTAGGTCCTTGCTGTCCCGCCGCCCAGGATCAGCAAGCCACGCGCCCACGAGGTGACTTCGGGGACGGCTGGGTTTTCTTTGGGATGTGAAGGTGGAGCCTGGAGGCCCCGAGAGCCGAGAGCTGGGTTGTCACATTGTTGCAGTAATTATCATCCCGGGGTTATTTGTGAGAAGGGACTGATTCCAGAAGCTCTCAGCTCTGACGTGCATGAGAATCACAATATGACTTTTTAAATTCTGATGCCTGGTCCCCCATCCCAGAGATCAGTTAAATTCACATCTCCAGAAGCAGGGCCCAGGCATCGGTATATTTTTTATTAAAGCTCCCGGTGTGATTCTGGTGTGCCAGCAACATTGTGTTAAGCTAGGGGCAGCCTCACTCTTAGAGGGATGTGTAGAGTATTGGTCCTTATACTCAAAAATTCTTGCTTTCTTTCCCCTCGCACGTTGCTGTCTGTGGGAAGTCAGGGGTTTGGGTGGAAGTTGTCTGGAGAACATTTGCACCATTCGGACTTTAGCCATCTTTGATGTCCGAAACACTAAGCAGGGACCATGCGCAGCCACAGGAGAGAGCAGTAAGTTCAAGCCACATGAACTTACTGGCCTTGTCACGCGGTTGGGGGTGGGGGCAGGAAACAGTGCTCTCAAAAAACCTCATTTTATTATTTCTCCTAGTTGAGGAAGTTCCTACCATTGCATGCATTGTTGAAAGACATCTACTTCGATACGATTATTACGGCATGTACAGAGATTCCTTAGAACCGCACGACTCAGTTTATGGAATTCACATTTCTCACTGTACCTTCATTTATTTTGAGCAGTCTCCAGCAGAAACCCTCTACCTTGAAACAGTGTACAGAAGGCCTAATTAGATCCCCGAAATTACCCAGTTGGCTCAGAGAACCCAATCCGGGGGAGCGTTATAGGAACTGCTCAACTTTCAGGGCTTTAACCAGCATATCTTATTTAATGACTGACTTTTCATGGGTTTCTATGCAAAAATCAAAGCAGCTGAATTTTCATATATTTAATTTTCAGGATTCTAGTGGAAAAGGAGGATAGAGAGGAAAATCCAGTTACAGATTTACCATTTTCAGGGGTATTTGTGGTTTTATTTTTCTGGTTGCTGTGACACACCCAAATAAGAATATAAACATGCAATGAAAAGATATACAATGCCTCCCCTTTTCAACAAAGCCACATTACTTATTTGTGGAATTTTTTAATTGATGAAAGTAGTCACAGTGTATCCACTGAAAAGCACAAATAACCACAACCTTGTCTGTTGTTATTCATGTATATTTATGCATGTAAAAATGTATCCTCCAGGATAAGCAGATTCAATGAAGAATGAATACATGTTTTCAGAAAGGCTTTCTGGGAAGATACATTGTTGACGACTCAGAGGGAGTGTCTTGCCTGTGGGCCTCGGCTGTGTCCAGTGAATAACCTCAATGCTGTTTTTATTCCTTCCTTTTCTGCTGGTTGAGGACAGACAATGAATTCAGTCTCTGTACTAGCTGGGGCTCAGCTGGGCAGTGACTATTCTGCCATTGTACTCGCTGGGGAGGGCTGCCCAGTTGGTAGTGCTGTGGATCCGGGCCTGCCCTGACATTGCCAATCTCTTTTCTTTCCGCTTCACTATCCCATTAGGAAAAAAAAGTTGCTGTTCAGTCCACGAATTGTGCCATGATAGAGTAGGAGACGCTCCTAGGGAGGTGGGGAATGAACAATTAAGGTAAAGACCAGTGAAAAAGGCATTGGAGTTTGCTGCGACCATAAGCTTTCTTTTCCTTGAGATGGTAGTGGTGTCTGATGGTGCTGTTACTATAATGTCTAGAATTATTTTAATGTTGGACTTTCAGAAACCCAGGTGTTTTATGAAGTGTTTAAATGTTGTATGTGCAAAGAGTAACAAGTTTGCGTAAGTTAATAGGACCCTTCCCTTGAGAGCTAACTAATGCAGCCAGCAGGGAAGGGTACGGATTCCTTCTTCCAGTGATTAGACACTGAGAACTCTCTCCCACTTCTCCTCCTTGTTGGGTCACTGTCTAGCACACAGCCGCTGGTAGAGTGTCCGTCAGAAATCATGGCACTGCAGGTGCATTCTAAGCCCTGTTGATTGATCCTGGTTTGCGGGAGTTGGTCTTTTTTTTCCTTAAGTCTCTAAATGTCTATGTAGGTGTTTAAGAAATGGTTCAATTTGCGTAGTCATGGAGATGATTCTTTTGTCCCAAATATTAGGAACTGGTCCCTGAGATTGTTGTCGGTCATAATCCATGTTCTCTTGCTTCCACTCATCGTATTTTGAGTCTAAGTGTGAGAATCTGAAGTTGTTCCAGTGATTCCCGAGTGGAAAGCGAGGAACAATTGGGATGTTAGGCATATTGAGGGCAGAGGCTATACAGCTTAATGATGTAGGCACATAAAACAGCTGGGCGAATGATGGCCCTCAGCTTGTCTGTTGCAGGAGCTAAGAATGGTGTTTACATTTTTAAAGGGTTGGGTTTTTTTCAATTTAAAAAAATGAAGAGTATGAAGAGTACATGACAGAGACTGCATGTAGCCTATAAGCCAAAAATATTTACTATTTGACCCTTTACAGAAAAAAAAATTTTGCTGGCATAAAATACCAAAAGTAATACTGGAAATAGCAAGCTAATAATAATTATAAAGTTCTATGTGAGCTGGTATTCATTTAGATATGTTTTTTTCTGTATTTGATCTTATTTGACCTCTATGATTTTTGAGAGATCAATTGATTAATTTGTCATTCATTCTCAGGAACTATTTTTAATTGACTATAGGATTTTAGGAATCTTAAAAATACTTAAAGTGTAAAATGATATGATACATAGGTTTTGGAATTTGAGGAGGGATAATAATAAAGCAGAGGAGGAAATGAAGCATATTCGACATAAAACCCTGGGACTCTAAACTTGCTACAGGACGGTACCGATTCGATAGTAAATATCCTAGTGTTCCAAACAGTGCAGAACCCATAACCAGATTAAAATTGAGACAGAGTCGCCGGTATTCCATCGGTAATGTAAATCCGTCTTTCTTTTAATGACCTAGGTCTTAAAAGAGTCTAGCACTTGAGCTGATTACTTGGTACACTTTATAAATAGTCAGCACACTGGGCTGAATCAGAGCTGCTTCTGCTTCAAATGCCGGAATTGGCTTTCTGCGGGCATCCCAGCTCATGGTCCTGGCACCTGTCTTGCAAAAACGTTCACTGTGCCTTGCGTGTTCTCTAAGGCAGTGTAACATGGCAGCCCTTTTATCAAATTACTGGTCGAATTAAAGGCATAAATAAGTAATCTCTCATCAAATTAGCACTCCCTCCACCTTTTTAATCACAGCCACTGACATTGAGCAGCTGGCAGCTATAATGGATTACACTTGAACTTCTTAAACAGTTGCCTCCTTTATCTCATCTTCCTACACGCCTCACTCAGCAAAATGGAGCCTCTCATGTGCTATCTCGTTCATTTGCAGAATATGGTACCAGTACTTTTAAAGCCAGGCTGGATTGTCCCAACTATAGATAAAGACAGGATTTTCTGAGGTCTGCAGAAGTGTTCAGTGACAGTAATGTTTATTACATATTTGAGGCTGTCAGACTTCCCAGGTTGGGATAATTAATATTTACATTAATCTGGTTCAAAGTACATTTTATAAGGCACAGAAGTCTGGATTCAAAACTGTTAATCTCTAGAAGATATGCAGATGTCTCCTCAACTTTTCTAATAATTTCTATACTCCCTGTTAATCTTCTAAAACAAATTTGATTAAGACACACATGGAGTTCACTGTAATGTCATTATGCGCTGCGGGCTCTTGGCGATGAGGATATTGGTGCTGGATGAAAACTGGCTGGAGTGGAATCGCCACTTAAAGACTGCACCTTACAGTTTAGCACTCAAGTGTGTGCAGATTTCTACCGTAATTTCACTTTATGTTAGTCTTACTTATCTGGGTGGTTAGCCCCTGAATCATATTGACTTTTATATTTCTTCAGTAGCCTGTGAAGCCCACAGCAGTTAGCCAGGTTTTCAAATAATGGCTCATGTTTTAAACCTTTAAATTATAGTTTAAAAGTAATGTGAACTGGCCCTGGCTGGTGTGGCTCAGTGGATTGAGCACCAGCCTGCGAATCAAAGGGTCTCTGGTTCGATTCCCAGTCGGGGCACGTGCCTGGGTTGCAGGCTGGGTCCCTAGTAGGAGGCATGTGAGAGGCAACCACACTTTGATGTTTCTCTTCCTCTCTTTCTCCCTTCCCCTCTGTCTAAAATTAAATAAATAAAAATTCTTTAAAAGTAATGCGAACTGAATTTGCACACATTTTCACTGCATCTGTTAACTTTTTTCCAGTTTACATTCACTGCATGTGTGTGTGTTTCCGAATTTAGAACAGTGAACAGGAAGTGTGGGCTATGTGTAAGATAAATTTACAGAAGGTCATGGCAGCCCTCTTGGAAAATACCCTGTTTGAAAGCTTTTTATATTTAAAAAGAATGTGAATGGTTCTCTTTTAGTTTAAATCTTAAAAGAAGTGGTCATTTTAACATCTCAGTTTTCAACAGTACCCATAGCAAAACATCTGATCGAGATTATGAAATAAGTCAAATTTATTTCTTAAGACTTGGAGATTTTTAAATTCTATCCTGTTATTAAGAGAAGTTAGGAAAAAGAGGACTCCTTCAGCACATGATTTCTAGTTTCAAATCCTAATTAACTGCTCAGCGACACAAGTTAGTGGTTTTGTCTCACAGATGCTTCAGTTCTCATGCATCTTAGAGTTACTGTTTTTGTTTAAGTTTTTAAAGGACATTCTGGTGTAGACTGTCATTTTAGTATCTCTTGAGCTCCTTAACAGGAAGAAAAAATATTAAAAGTCTGTTTTAAATAGGTCGTAAAAGGTGCAGCCTGAACTTTACCTTTAGGCATTTCCTGTCCTGTCGGTAAATCACAGGCAGGCAGGTAGGGGGACGGAGCAACCTGGGCAGAGGCACTGGGCCCAGTGGCTTGGGGGAGAGTCTCCATGGAAGGGTCCCTCCCCCTGCACAGGGGCAGAGTGGTTAGACGGGAAGAGCACGTTGTCACACCCTGGCCAAGAGGTGCTTATCGCAGAATCCAAACCAAAGTAAGGTCCATTAAGGGGGGTTACAGCGCAGGGCACAGCCCAGGCTGGGGAGATGTCTAACAGGTTTCCGGCAATTTGGCAAGATGTAGCCTCTTCGAGCCTCAGGGGCAGGCGAGTTTAATTTAAATAGACATTGGCATGGGCTAAGGATTGGTAAGTAAAATAATACAGTTGTCAATTTTTAGTTCCTGGTCTGTGTTTTATTGTTTTATATCCATACCAGCCACTAACTACTTATAAGTACACCTGAAACCAATACAAAATAACATTAGAAGTAAACAGTAATTGAAAAATACAAACTAAAAAATAGGGAAGCCAGTATTTGAAAAATGGAGTTTCCTTAGAGCCAGTTAATCACACCTGCAGGGGTCCCTCCATTTCAGACCACAAGGCCAGGCCCATGTGGCCAGGCTCCTGCAGGGGGGAGTTGCTTGAAGAGCAGGCACTATTCTGGGAAGAGGCGCCCTCTGAGGGGCTGCCTGGCAAACTACAAAATACCCATGAATCTCACAGACCTGTGCTGACCAGATGTGTGCACTGTGGCTGTTCTTTCCTAGTTTCGGAGCCCCTTCGGACTTCCCCAGTCAGAGATGGCAGCAGAGGTAAGATTTTTCTTTTAACTTATAAGAGAAAAAGTTCATTTTGGTCTTCAGCGTCTTGGCGCTGTCAATCCATGACGGAGAACAGCAAAGTACATCAGAAATGGAAGGTAAAAGAACCACTGGGTGCGTTGCCTGACATGTTTTGTCCCAGGCACTGAGGAGTAAGCTGGACCAGCAGGCGTTCGGGGGCAGAGAAGAGGGGGCAGGAAACATGACATTCATCAGTCCATGTGGTTCTTGGCTTCGAACTCGGAACCAGTTGCTTAACTACAGTGCATAGAAAGGGCCAAGGTAGTAGGTGTCCGGTCCTTATCTCTCCCTGCATCTTATCTAAATATGATCATTATTAGCCTCTGTCCCACATTTTAATGACCATAGCCTTAAGCTAATTGTCCTGTGTGTACGTCATGTACATACTTCAGAACAAGCATGTGTGCACTCGGTGTCCATGGTAAGCGTGGACTTGTCATGTCCTCTTTGGCCCAGTATCATCCTACTGTAGAGTAGGTTTTTAGGAGATATTCAGTAAATACGTGTTGATAAGTTGATTAAACATTTGAGAATTTCTCTTGAGGATGGCCTGTGGTGTCTAGCTTACACCTCCCTTGATTTTGTAGGCGACATCGTCAGAAACTGAGGAGCCTTGGTCTTGTCATCCGGCATATGCAAGATACTGGCATCATTACTATCAAGCAATGGCTTGGATGCGAAGCCACCAGAATGCCTATAGGAAGGCCGTGGAGTCTTATTTCAGGTCTCCGTGGTACTTCACTCCTGAAGGTCGGCCCCAGGGCTCTTATGCTGAGGAGGGCAGATCTCCTCAGTCCCTCTGGGACTGTCGCTTGCCTTCCCAGGATTCCTGCAGCGGTTACGCACATTCCTCACGGTATGAGCAACATCCTTCTGACAGCATGAGAGAAGCCCAAGCTTGGGCCATGGAGGAGGAGGAAGAGGATGAGGACGAGGACGAGGAGGAGGAAGAAGAGGAGGTGGAGGAGGAGGAGGAGGAGGAGGAGGAAGAAGAGGAGGAAGAGACTGACTCAGATGAGGGGGTGGAGTGCGACCTGAGCAACATGGAGATCACCGAGGAGCTCCGCCAGTACTTTGCGGAGACTGAGAGGCACAGGGAAGAGCGCCGTAAGTGCTTGCCTCCTCCGCTTGCCTCCTCTGCTTGCCCTGCGTTATGCAGTTTTACCTTTCCCGAGCTATTTTATGTCATATTCTTACTCCTGGACTGGAGTTCAGGTAATATTCCATAGCCAGTCCTAACCTGGGAAAAGCTGTGGTGATTATATTAGTTTCCAGAGTTGTTTTAAGGTAGGACTTCTTTTTTAGTTCTAGAACAAAGCTCAACCTGGTAGTATCTGTCACATTTATTGACTGTTAGAGACTCCACCAGATGGAGAGTATGCATGCGTGCGTGCATGTGTGTGTATGTGCGTGCGCACGTGTGTTCCCTAGTGTACATGACAGTCCCTCAAGGTGTGAAACCCACCTGATCAGTGAAGAAAGTCAGTCTTCAGAAGCTTCACTGACTTGTTCCGTGGCTACCTGATTCTGATTCCAGTGTTCCTCCCCTGCACGCAGACTTGGGGATTAGCTCCTGTCCCTACACAGCTAGGTCCCTAAAATACTGTGGCCGACTCACAGGCACAGAGCTCTGAGCCTTCCCTTGTGCTCCAGGGCTGCCAGACCTCTAACGGCAAGCTCCCTCCCCAAAGGGCCTAGTACTTAAACTGTCCAGTTCGATCTTGCATTGAGATGGCCTGCCCTGGGGTTGAAGACTTCTGAGAATGGTCTCCTGTCTTCAGTCAGAAAGCAGGAATTTTCTTCTTCTTTTTTTTTATTTCTTTCTTACTCCAAGAATTAGAACTGCTTTTGGTGGTCTCCTTACTATTAAGATCATCAGACCATTTACATTTTAAGTGTCTCTAACAGATACACACATATGTGCTATTTTCTGTCTCTTATAACCAGTAGAGGGTCTCAGTATTATTTGTATTGAGTTCTAATGATAGGACATTTTACCTGTAATTGTTAGTAAACAAAAACATAGAAGCCTAGGAAGAGTTTCATTTCCATTTTCAATGATCCATATTTTCATAATGGTGGCTAATGTGCCCTTTAGTGTTTTTGACATTCTTCCTTTGGGTGTTTTTTTTCACTTCCCTTCTTTTGATTAAACTGCCAACTTGTTTGATGTGCATGAGAAAATATACCTGAACAAGTATTTTTAAAACAGTACTTTATATTATACATAGAATACATTTCTTTCCTGGATATCCAGAAAGGAAGTCGTGCTTTTTTCAAAAAAAACATACAAAATAACCACTCGTCTGACGCATGAGGGAGAATAGCCATTGGCCCATGTGCACATGTGGTTGGAGTGTCATTTGTTACTTTTGAGAAAGAAAATATGATGGCTGTGGGGCTTATTTCTGTTGTCCTTACCAGAACTTGTTTTTCCCCAAAAAGACTGATAATTTTACAGTAAAAGTTGTAATTAAGAATAGGAGCAAGCCCCGGTCATCAAAAAGACCATTTCAGTTATCTGCTGATTTAAAATAAACCTGCTATAGTTATGCAATAAAAATAGATATGAATGAAATGAACATAAAATAATGAAATGTGTTCTTCCAACATGAGCGATTCAGTTGCAGATACGGGTAAGAATATCTGCTTAAGTGCTAGGCATTTTCTTACTCTGTTTAGGTGCACACTGATCTGTTCCTCTTGCCTTTGTCAAAATCCTAGGTAGGATTAAAAAAGTCATGAAAATTACCTCCTACTTTGTACCTGGCTCTTAATATTATTTTGAACAAATGAATGCAGTATTTTGTTATTAATTATGAGCCCTAAGTCAGCGGTTTTCTAATCTTACCCCACCAAGCACTAAACTTGCTGTAGTTCTGTGAGACATTTTACAAAGCGAGCCACGCTTGAAATGCTTTATAAACTTGCTGAACTTGATATTTTGTTTGATAGTGTTCCTAAATCTTCTTCATTTACTTCAGAGCTCCAAATGGCACTGTTACCATCACTGTTGTAGACTGACTTGTGTCCCTTAAAAAAGATACAATGGAGTCCTAACCCCTACCCTCCAGACCTCAGGATGTGACCTTATTTGGAGATAGGGTCTTTATAGAGGTAATCAAGTTAAAATGAGGTCATTAGGATGGACCCTGATCCAGTGGCACTGGTGTCCTTTAAGGGGGACATTTGGACAGACACACCCAGGGAGAACCCCACGTGAAGACCGGAGTTCTGCTGCCACAAGCCAAGGAGCTACCAGAACCTAGGAGAGAGGCCGGAACAGACCCTTCCCTAGCCCCTCCTCTGCCCGGGGCAGCACGGCCCTGCTGACCCTGGATCTCGGACTTTTGGTCTCCAGAACTGTGACACAGTACATTTCCGTTGTTTAAGCCACCCGGTGTTGGGTGCTCTGTTGCGGCAGCCCTAGGAAACTAGCCCTGTGAGAGTTGTCTTTGTGAGTGGGACATAAAATGAACTGGAAAGGTGTTGTCGCCTCTGTGAGGAAAACGCGGTGTGTATTTGCTTTACCGTGGTCTAGGTAGCAAACCAACAGAAAGGGGCTTTTTATGAAAACCATTACAACCTTCGTCCTTAACCTCACTCCTCAGCGTTTACGTTATTAGTAGAAACATTACACAGAGGCAGCTGTAGCGGAATCACTCCAGTCACGGGGCTCCACCACTCACTAGCTGGAGGTTCTCATTCTCTTGTGGGCCACCCACTCTAACCTTTCCATGCCTCAGTGTCCTTGCCTGTGAAATGGGGATTCTGATTAATGCGATAGTAACTATGAAGATTAAATGCGATAATAAAAGTTAGAGAATGGTGCTTGGTACAAAGTCAGCGCCCAAGAAACGTTAGTTGTTATGGTTAGTTGCTTATAACTCACCCTCTATCGTGGGTTATTCACCGCAAACTGATTTTACTGTGGTAACTGTCCTAATTAGTGCTTGATTCAGGTTCTGTGCCTTTTTGATAAAGACGTTCTATGACTTCAAAAAAAGTCATATATTTCCGCCCTAGGCAGCACTTAAACTCTTAAAGTGATCTAAATATTTAATACTTAAATATTTAAAACATGAAAGAATTAAATCTTGGTATCTGTCAAATTTAGTCATTTAGTGCCATTCCTAGGACATTCTTGCTTGACACAACTTGATGTAGTAAAATAGTTGGGCTGGAAAAATGAACCCGCTTCCACATTACTAATCACAGCACTGAACACAACGAGTTTCCACTTCTTCGTGCTTTTTCAAATGTGTACTTGTAGCAAAATTCAAAACTACTTGTTCTAGAGTCTCCGCTCTGTTTCTGTGCCCTGCAGTCCACCCTGAAAGTATTGTGAAGTCCCTGGGACACTGAGAAGTGTCTGCTGAGAGTGACAACAGGCCGTGGTACCAGAATCTTACTGCTAAAGACCTCGTCTCTACATGAAGTAGCTGCCAGGGCTTGGCCCTGCACTCCCAATAACAAAATAATGGGCGCTGGTTCACCAGTATTATTTTTTTCACCAGCGCTTTTGGTGGCATATAAGATGAATGCATGTTCCTTTGAGTACTAATGAACGACGGGATTCGGGTGTAAGCAATTTGATTGCCCAGGATGTTTTCTGATCCACTGCCTTTACTAGAAATGTTCGTGGAGGTGCCGTTCCATACGCAGCCGGGAAGTGCTTAATAAAGAGATAAGGAACCAGAGTAGTGTGAATACTTGGTTAAAGTTGTTTTTCTTTTGCTCTTTGAACCACTAGAAGCTGCTTCTTCAATAAGGGCATATTCCCCTTTGAATAGGACTCATTTAGAGAACACAGAATTTTATAAAATATTACTAGCAAAGGAAAAACATAGCTAAACTTGATTTAGCTTTTCATCATCTGAGCCTTATTTAATATTTTCTCAGGATGAAATCCTTCAGATTAGATGGCATGTTCTTGCTTATGATTTCTACTCTTCCAGATCCTCTAATTTAACATCTTTCAATGATAACAAAACATTAAGTAGGATAAAGACCTTTTGTGCAGTGGGAACAAGCATGCTTTTGATTATGTTGTGTCATCATTTCCTCATGAGATGTTTCCATTATTTAAAACTTCAGTGGTAACATGACTTATGGGAAAGGAAAGTAGGCAGTCATGACGTTTCAAAGGTCAGCTGTGTTTTCACCTACTTCTTAGGAAATATCTTTATTGTTATGTTAAAAAACATATTTTTTTAGGCATAAATGACCACTGACTGGGTCTACAAGGCTATTGTCCTAATTCTTGGAGGGCAAATAGATGCACGTTATCCTTCCCAATGGAGAAGAAGGGCCCGCCACGAAACAAGCACTGCCACTGTTGCCTCAGGCTTCAGCCAGTCAGATGTTTATCACATGTTTTGGGGCCAGATGTTGGGTCGAAACAGGGACATATTCACAAAGAGCAAACCCAGGTGAGAAGGAGAGGTAAACTAAAAATGACACCTAGAAGAGCCATCTGCGGTGTGGTCCATGGTTACTTAGCACTCAAAGTACTGCTCTTACCAAAGGGCCCAGATGTGTCCGTCTTCCATTCGATGGGACACATCTGCTCCATTCTGTCATGTCTACCTGAGGAGGGAGGTTTAGACTCTGTCGGTTGATGGGCACCCCATCTGTTTGGTTCTCCTTCAGTCCCCCTCTACGGAAAACCTAGAGGACATAGCGAAGGTTACAGCCCGGTATTTAGTGAGTCATTTTGGTTTAGCCAATGAGATTCAAGTGTGGAATCAAGCTGATTGAGCATAATTCTGCCCTGTGTGTGTTTCATCTGGTCCAGATGTTGAGACACACAGAAAGCCAATCAGCAAGAAGGAACGTGTGAAAGGCTGCAGAAAAGTGGAAGGGAGGGATGGAAATGCACTTCAGTTCTGCAAATGGAAAAGGCGCTCGTCTGGTGGCTTACATTTGTCATGGGGTGAGGGGTGTGGGCTGAGGATGGAAGACCCATCGGAAATGGCTCCGGGTCTGCACCTGTGTTTGGGGTATGTTGCTGACAAGTCGGAAATGAGGCATTCGTGATAGAAATCAAGCCCGAGCCTTCACTCAGTTGTGCGAAGATCATTCATTCCAGCAATGTAGCACTGAGTATAATCAGAAAGACATGCTAATGCTGGGAAAATAACATTCTTTAACACTCATTTGTCTTAGTGCTTTGTCCTCCAAACTGTTCTGCCTTTAGGCTAATTAACTGTGGAATATCGAAGGCCTGTTTTCCTGCTATGCGAGGCTCTCTAGAGTCACAGTCACTTCCCATGATTTTTTTCTTCCTTTATGGACTGCAAGTCTATTGGTAACATCATGTAAATGTATAGACTGGGGCAAAAATATCAGTGTAATGTATCCTGAACCCCAGATGAATCCAGTAGAGTTTCTCCTCCACAGTATAATACTGTTTTTCTTGCATTAACCCTATCTGCATGTTAACCCTGCGTCTGTTTCCTAGGACTGCTGTAACAAATTACCACCAGCTGGATGGTTTAGAACAACAGAAATTTATTCTCACAGCACTGGAACCCGGAAGTGCACAATCAGGCTGTTGGCAGGACCGCGCTTCCTCCAAAGGCTCTAGGGCTTTGTTTCTTCCAGCTTCTTCTGGCTCCTGGTGTTTGTTGGCTTGTGGCAGCGTAGTTCCAGTCCCTGCCTCTGGGTTTGCATGGTTTTCCCCCCGTGTCTCTAGGTGTCCTTCTCTGTCTCACATAAGGACACGCTCCTTGGATAGGGTCCACCCTCATCCACTATGACCTCATCTCCATCCTTCCCTTCATCACATCTGCAAAGACCCTATTTCCAAATAAGGTCACACTCGGAGGTCCCGGGTAGATGTGAATTTCGGGAGGACACCAGTCAACCCAGTGCAACCCTGTTTTAAAGCTGGAGTCTAAAAAGATTATGATTTGCATTCAAACAAATTCCCACAACCAAATATCATACAAGAAGGGAGCTCTTGGTAAGGTCAAGTCCCACGGATGTTTTCAGTAAAAATGACCCACCTCGCCATGACCAGGCACCTGTCCAGTTATGTCTGAGGTGTGATGGTCCCCTTCTCTGCTTCAGCCAGCTGATTGTCCATCGGGTTGGGTGAGACCGTGTTTTGGCCAGAAGAAAGACTGCCAGTGATTGAGAATCCTTCCTTTCAGTGGGAGGAAGGAAGCAATAAGTAGAAAACAGAAAAAGTGGGTGCCTTCAGAGGAGTCTCTGCCATCCTAAGGCTCGCTTGGTCCCCTAGGTCAGTATGCAAGAAAGCACTTTCAGCCAGTCAGAGGGTATTTGGTTTGAAGCTGGCTGGTTTCCAAATCCGTTGTGTAGCCTTAGAACGTTTATTTAAAATTGCATGAGTAAGTGGAGGTGAATTGAGTCAAATGGAAGGGAACAAGATTAGACCTCAACTCAGCGGGGCCCTCCCCTGCCTGCTCCCCCAGCCTCTTCACCACAGAGGCTCTGAGGGACCTGGCGAAGGGGAGCTCCAAGCACCTTTTGTGATTCGAGTGTCTGTTTCTCTGTCCCTGGGTCGTTGTCATTTTTCTTTAACAGCATCTGGAAGAAACAGCTGTTTACAGAAAAAAATAATAATGTATGGCCTTGGTCCACACTTTCTCTCAACAGTCATTTCCTGAGCACCTGTTTTGTGTCAGGCATTGTGTCCTCCTGGGGCTGGGGACAGGGGTGAATATAGGTGACAGGGCCCCCCGCCATAGGCGACTCCTGCAGCCCATGGGCTAGCCAGCCTTTCAGTGCCAGGCACAGGCTTCCTGCCCCGTGGATCTATGTTTTAGGACAACTATCCACCATGTGGGAAACCTGGAAACCTCCAAACCTGTTGCGGGCAGGGAGGGGACAGGGTTGGGCCTTCCATTTTCATGAGGAAGACTGGATGGGAAGGAGATACAAGTAGAGAATGTAGCAGAGGGCTGTGTCTTTTACTCTTATACGGTGTGAACTTTGCTAAGAACTAACATCCAGTGATGGCAAGCCATGAGCGCGAACCTGGGAAATTGTGCAGGCTTCAGGGACTGCCAGCTGGGCTTGCTTTGTATTAACAGCGCTGCAGCCCCAGATGTCAACAGTGAGAGAAACGTCTCAGCAGAGAATGAGGTTACCAATTTAACATTGGTAAGATAGCTTTTGTCAGAAGAGCGGCCGAAAGAAGCGTAATTATAACCATGTTAAATTCTAAGGAAAAGAAAAGTAAAGGTGCAAAAGCAAAAAGGTTATATTCATATATCCTAATGGCAGAGAGCAACACTTACTCAGCAAAGATTCCAGTGTGTATTCAAACTTCGAAACTCAGGCTCAGACTTAGACAGGAAGTTGAACATCTGTTGGGTCACTAAATCTGTGAGGAAGGCGGATGATGGTCTTGGGACAAACTTGACAGTGAAAGCCCTGGGGTCTGGGAACCTCCGCCCTCTAGATGCAGAGGCTCCAAGGCCCCCAGCAGCCCTGCACATGGGATTGCGTCCTCCAGGCTAACGACATGGCTCTCATAGGTGGGGCTCTGTTGTCCTTGGCTAATGTGGCAGTGCCAGGCCTTCAGAAGAGTAGTCCTTGAGGGGCAGGGTGGGGAATGGAATGTAAACACCCAGGAGAACTGAACAACTTGCATCCTGATGTTTCAAACTTGTCAAAAAGACCAAAAATGAGAAACAAATGCTTTTTGAGCTCCCATTCATTTGCATGTTAGGTCAATATTTTGGTTGAGGTCTGCATTTCACAGTAAGTCAATTATATCTTTTCCGTGGATAAGGTAACAGTGATATGGTATTTATTTTGACAGTCATTTGGCATATCCGTCTGTTGCTTCCTTGTGTGAAAATGAACTGCAGATGTGCTAAGACAGAAATGGCCGCATACATTTTTAATAATGTTTGCAAGTTGATAAAACCCCTTCCCTCCAACTCCAAGGTGTCATTTATAAAGAACAGGATTTATGAGAGTGACTCTGCATAAATAACATAAACAACTTTCTGTTCACACTTGATTCACTCACCTTTGTAGTCCCTTCCATACTAAGCTTTCTTTCTGCTACTTTCTTTTTAACAAGGAAAGAATGATTTATATTGTTGTTTTATCCCCTACAACCATCTTCACTCCTTACTTAGTAGCATTTCTCTTGGTAGCAATAGTAACTACAGATGTATACATTCTCCTTTCAATTTCTCTGTTTTTGACAGTAGCTTACAAAAATGTATGTATTAGATTAGGCTAAATTTTACCTTTTGCAGCATTGTTTTGCTGATATTTCTTGAAGTCAATTTTTTTCCACATGACATTGAAAATTTTTTTTTCTATTTATTGATTTTAGAGAGGAAGGCAGGGAGAGAGAGAAACATCGATTCGTTGTTCCACCTACTCACACGCTCTTTGGTGACTTTTATATGTGCCCTGACCTTGGGTCGAACCCACAACCTTGGCATATCAGAACGGTGCTCCCATCAACCGAGATACCCCTCCAGGGCAGCTTTTCTGATATTTTTATGTTCTTATTTACATAAGAATAAAAGTTACATTAGTACTTGTTAAAATAACAAGGAGAGGGGATAATGAATTGAGTAAAGATTTCTTGCTATACTAGAATCCATTTAAATGAATAGAATGGAAAGCATGTAGCGATAGCACTTGAAATGGCCCCGAAGCTCACCGTGTGAAGTGGAAAGTCAGATCCCATAGTGAGGATGTTGACTCCAAGCTACAGGTTTCAGCAGCAGGAAGATTAGACGTCAGAGGTGTCCCTTCCATTTGCAGGATTGCCCTTGCTCGGCCCTTTGACCTTCGGCAAGTGTCGAATCACTTGACCTCGCGTTGCCTGGGATAGTTTGTGTTTTGCAGGTGTGAACGGATCATCAGTCACTGTGGCCACTCTCTGTTGCCAGCAGTTGCTCTTTCTGGATTACCTAAAATCATTTTTCCCTCCACCACCTCATTTGTTGTGGAAAGTACTGCTTATTTCAATCCTGGTCTTTCCAGGAAGCACTGCATTTCCCTGCCAACCTGGTGTAGTGTTTAAAGCCCCGTGAGCTCCACTAGCCCTTCCTCGCTAGGCAGACTGCGGGCTGGCATGTGGATGAGGAGAGGAACCCAAGTGGTGTCATTTTCTCCTGTATTTCCAGGGCTCCTTCCAGACATTTGATAGTTCGGGGTGGCATGTTTCCTCGTGGCTTTTTGCTATTTCTCTCAGTGTATAGCGCCCCGATAAGTGAACAATGAGCTTCATCACTAAGTAGGTAAGAAGATGCAGGTCATGCCTTAGAATCTAGAGAACATCTCAGCTGGCACAGCTGGGCCTGGCTTCACAGTTTGAAAAGGGAAAGCTAAGGGGACGGGGGGGACTGCCCACTGCACATTCGGCAGCCCAGAGTGCCCCGCAGCTGACCGTGTTGGCTTGTTCTCAGGGCGACAGCAGCAGCTGGACGAGGAGCGCCTGGAGGACTACGTGAATGCTGACCACGACCTGTGTTACAAGACGTGCCGCTCCATAGAACCCCCGTCCGAGAGGCCCGGCGAGCGGCGCCAGGCCGAGATGAAGCGCCTGTATGGCGACAGCGCTGCCAAGATCCAGGCCATGGAGGCCGCTGTGCAGCTGAGCTTTAACAAGCACTTTGACCGAAAGCGGCCCAAATACTGGCCGGTCATTCCACTGAAGTTCTGAGCCGTGGACTTCGGGCCCCCTTCCTCTGGGATTCGCTCCTCCATTTGCTTCTGTGCATTTTCTTGGGGAAAGGGGACTTTATACTGAGAAACCAGCATGTTCACCGAAGTGCCAGGGTGCCCGTCACAGGGGTGACAACAATATGTCAGGCATTTTTCAGCATTGGGGCATTTACTGTTGTTAGCCTGGGAGATTTTCTCCTGACATAAAATGATCATTTGGTATGTATGCATTACACTTTCAGTTCACTGAAGTTCTTACTTAGAGATACTGTTTAGTTTTAGTTTTAGTTTTAGTTTTAGTTTTAGTTTTAGTTTGGGTTTTTTTTTTTTTTGGTCTTTTTCTGCTTTCTTCTACATTTAACCCAAGTGAACAGGCAGATGCCTTAAGTGTGTCAGATGTGGCTTCCTGCTGGCACTCCGTTAGCCCCCGCTGATGCCGGTCCGAAAGTGCAGCCAGACAACGACCACCTCACTCACACAGAGGTCAGCATGCACATTCTGCAAAGGGCCAGAGACCTCGTATTTTTGGCTTTTCAGGCCGCACGGTCTGTGTTGTGACTACTCAGTTCTGCCACTGCAGCCTGAAAGCAGCCATAAACAATAAGTAAACAAGTGGATGTGGCTGTGTTCCAATAAAACTTTATTTATAAAAACAGGCCATGGGCCAGATTTGGCCTACGGCCAGTAGTTTGTGGACCTCTGGTCTGATGGATGAAATGACCTGCCTGACATTGTTCTTGTTATCTCTCCACAGAGTTTCAATGTCACACACAACTGAGAGCAAAGAGCAGTAATTCCCAAACCTGCACCCCCTCTTCAGCCTCTGTTGTCAAACAGGTATAATTGAACTCTTACTTTGTATAGCAAATATCGTTTTGGAAAGAGAATACATTTCTGAGAATGAAAATTTAAAGATTGATGGAACAGTCCATTTTAAAAAGCCAGCTGCCTTTTAAATAAGTTATTACGGTGTGTTGCCAGGGTGAGCCTTGTTGACCTGAGAAGATTAGCACATCCATCAAAGGGTGGTGGAAAGATTTAGTATTGACATGTTTTTCCCTGAGAACACTTAGCTCCACATTTCAGCCCCTGCCCTGTGACAAATGCATTACTTTCATCAGCCCCAGGTGCTTGTTTTTCCAAGCTCTTGTTTTATTACTGGAGTTGCAATTTGAGCTTGGGTATTGCAGACCAAAATCAGTATTAATTTCCCCTGAGGTGACACATGACTAAAATTTCAAGTCTTTAGTAGTTCTCTCTCTTTTTTTAATTTTAAACTCATATGCCTCAATAGAAAATAGATGTGACTCAGGCACAAATACAAACTCATTGTACGTGCAGCAGGTTCTTAGCTATTTCAGAGTGAAATGTTTCTCTTTACAAAGAACTCTCCTACATTTCCCCGAAGAAACCACCATGCCGGTGCCACCCCTGCCAGCTTTGTGGCCGCAGACTTCAAGTTACTTTCACCTCTCAGTGCTTCATGCTCCTCACTCTTCCAGTGGGGCTTAATAATTCCCCCACATGGGGCTCTTGTGAGGACCACATTGAGTTAGTACCTATAAAACACAGTGCTGGCTGCACAGTAAATACTCAATACATGTTGACACTTATTTACTCCCTGTCTTTAAAAATTGCCAAAGAGAGCCAGTGGAAATCCTGGGTATGAAACTTCACCCAAATATGGAGAAATGTTTCCGAATCAGCCTTTTGAAAGGATGTATTGGCATCTGACACCTCATTCCCACCTACCCTTCTTCCCAGATGCCTCATGGATAAAGTGCGATGGGGGTACCTATGACTTGTTCATTCATTTATTCAGCAAACACTTGAGTCCTTCCAGGCCGCTAAACCAGAGTCTTTTCCCTCAGGGGCTTGCATTCTAGGAGAGGCAGACAGGTGTGTAAAGATAGCAGTTGCGGTAAGTGCACTGCTGGGCTCATGCGCAGGCACCACACGTGTGTAGGAAAGAGAATGATGAGGGCGGGGCTTCTCAGCCTCAGCACTGTTCACGTTTGGGACCCATCATTGTTGTTCTTAAAAAAATACATACTATGGACACATATATGTACTAAAATCAAGAAACTTGCATGCAAACAATTCATACACACCCGCTTCAGAATAATGTGTAGTTCTAAGCAGGGAAGGGATTGGAGTGCAATGCAAAAGGGTTTTTTTTTTTTTGTCTCTGATGTTTATTGTATTTCTCACTTCATTTCCAGGATTAATTGCTACATGAAATGTTTATTTATCAAGTGCTTATATAGGGCTGACTGTGGGCCATATACTCTTCTAATCGCTTTTCAAGTATTAATTTCTTTAGCAATCAACCTGTGACAAAGCTATGAAATGGCTGTTATAGGTACACAGCATTTTCCAAACCGTGGGGTCAGGCATGTTTCAGAATTCAGATATTGTACTTTCAGTTCCATTCAGGTCAGGTTTTGTCATCAGATCCTTACAGTTCAGCAGGTTTCACTGCCAAACAAATTATTTTTAAAAAAACAACAACAAAGAAAACCAACTTCTAGTTTCCAGAGCTTTGGGGATTTTGGAAAAGGGGTGAAGGAATGTTAATTATTTTTGTAGATGAGGAACCTGAAGCACAGAGAAATTAACCAGGTGAACTGCATTCACTTTCAGCGGTGAAAGTGGGCATCGAACCCAGATAGTCTGACTCCTAAACCCCCCACTTACTGCTGCTTTGCCCTGCTGACCTCAGCCTGTGCAGCCACACTGTCAGTATGTGTAAAGCATTGTTTCCAAGTATCATGAAGAATCTGGGGCCACTGAGAGCCCTCAGCAGGATTCCAGTACATTCTATGTTGGAGCATGGGGCTAGGTTCTACTCCTAGTTGTGCTCGAGAACATCTGATTCTGGATAATGCATTCGTGCTTTTCATCTGCATTTAAGATCTGAGGCTATAGCAACAGGAAGAAGTGGAATACGCTTCAGATACTTAAGTGTATCCATGGCTTAGCGATTTGGGGCCGGTAAGAAAAACTCTAGGATGGCTCAAGTTCCTGTCTTGGATGGTAGTTGTAATCATTGAGGTAAAGAAAACAATGAGAAACTGGTTTGGGAAGAAGGATAATCAATTCTATTTGGGACACAGTGAGTTTGAAAGGCTCACAGAGCATCAGGTGACATCATGTTGGTCATTGGATGTTTGGTTTGGAACTCAGTGGAGGGGGTCTGCATGCATAACCCGTAGACACAGATAATAGTGGGCTGGCGGCCAGAGGGAAGGGGGTAGGGGCTTGGGGGAAGATGGGGACATCTGCAGTAGTACTTCAAAGCATAAGAGCGGCCTGTGAAGGGAACTGAGGAGAAATGATGAGGAAAACCAGGAGCTACAGGTGTGTCAAAGGAAAATCGTAAGTGGGACAGCCAGACAGTATGGCTTCTGCTGGGAAGCATCAGAAAGTTGGTATGACCACCAATGAAATATTTTCGCAACAACGTATATACATATATCTATATCAAATACACTGCAAATATTTTTTTAAATATATGTCTGTATATATAACAGAATCTAGTTAAGACTCAATATCTAAGTACCAATTTACAGGAAGTGCAGGGAGTATACTAACATTTTAAAATGTACTGAAGATCCAATCAAGCAAATCTAGAATCAGGGAAATTTGATAGGACAGACAACCCAGTTTCTTCAACAAACAGACTTTCCAAAAGTGTGTGTTGGAGAAGAGGTGATAGCAGGGGGAAGAACTGTTCTAAGATGTAGGCTTTGTGTGGATTGTAATTTGAACAAATTAATTATTCAAAATTTGGGGGGATTTGAATGTGACTGTTAGAGGATATTAAAAAGTTACTAAATTTCTTACATGTAATAAGTGTTTTGTGGTTATGTTTTTTGAAGTTCTTATCTGAGCTCTTTATGGTTGTACTCACACACTGTCTTGGATTTCCTTTAAAGTATTCCAGTGGCACACACAGAGCATGGGAGAGGTGACAGTTGAAACAAGATCAGCAGAATGTTGAAAATTCTTGAAGCTGGGAGATGGATACATGGAGGCCCCTTATGCTCTTTTCTCTAGCTTTGTTTATGTTTGAAAATTCCATAGTAAATTTTTAGAAAATGGAATGGAATATGAAGGAAAGAGATTAATAGTATTGCCACAGAAAGATCTGGTAAACTAAGAACAGGAAAGTAGACTTTGGCCTGGCAATCAAGAAACCGTTGCGTTGTAAGGAACCTTAAAGCAGGTCCTTTCTCAGTGGCTAGGTGGGAAAGAAAACCAAATTTTACTTCAAAAGCTAAGAGGAAGGACTGGGACCTGTTCTCTGAAAGAGCTCCCAACCCTGTGGCCAAAAAGGAGCAGTTTGAGCAAGCAACCAATGTAGTATCAGATTGTAACCCAAAGTATAAAAGAAATACAAGCCTATACTGATAAATGATTAAATGATACATGTGGAGAAGAGACAGATCTTCCTTACAGAAGAATTCCAAATAGTATCTATAGATACCACCCCTGTAGGAGGGGGACCTTATTCTCCCTCCCCCACAGAGTAGGGGCTAAATGAGTGACTCACATCTGAAGAACAGAGTATAGAAAGGGAAAATAACTTTCAGTGGAAGAACCCAGCAGACCACATCATTTAAGTGCTCAAGGATAACATCACCAGTGATAAATTCCGTAGGTAGTGTGCTATCTGATGTGATGGGAAGGGCACTTCACCTCTTGTAATCTCAAAACCCATCACTCCAGTCTAATCATGAGAAAAACATCAGATAAACCCGAATTGAGGGACATTCCAGAAAATACCTGGCTAGTACCCTTTAAAACCCTCAAAGCTGTGAAAAGCAAGGAAGACAGAAACTGTCACAGAAGAGGCTAAGCAGACATGATGAGTAATTACAATGTGGGGCCCTGGATGGGATGCTGGAACAGAAAAAGGATTTTAGTGGGAAAAGTGAAATCCAGATCAAGTCTATAGTTTTTTTTATAGGAATGTGCCAATGTTAATTCCTTAGTTTTGACATATTGCCATAGTTGTGTGAAATGTTAACAATATTGAAAACTAGGTGAAGGAACTCTGACCTTTGTTGGTGTCTCTATGAATCTAAAATATTTCCAAAATAAAGAGTTTTGAAAAAAATAGAAATTTAATACTGATTTTTGCTAATTTTAGTTATATGTAACTCTCTTCCACCTTTAAAAGGGGGAGGTATATTTTTATTTTTCTAAAGAAGGAATTCACAAAGCCTGGTTTCTTCCTTTGAGCGCTATAGAATCTGACACCCCAGACGCCAGAGTGATAAGAGGAAAGGGTAAGTGAAGTAACGGTCCAACCTTTGTCAGGGACCTAACATGTACGGGGCTCGACAATTCGCACATGTTGCCTGCTCTGTTTCTCCTAACAACCCAATGAAGCACGGTCCTCAGTTTTCTGATGAGCAAATTGATTCAAAGTGAGAACTAACGTGCCTAATGGCTGGGGGTTGGGTGCAAAAGGGGAGTGACTGCTAATGGGTTCCGGATTTCCTTTTCAGGGGATAAAAACAGTTTGGAATATAGAGGTGATATGTACAACACTGCAAATGTACTAAATGCCAGTGTTTTAAAATGGTTACTTTTGGGTTATATAAATTTCAGCTCCATGAAAGAAAGTAATAATTTTAAAAAAAAAAAAAGACTGAGAAGCTATGGTCTAGTTTTCTAGGGTTCTTTGTAAGGATACTCAGTGCAAAGTTCCAATAAACCAGCAAGTACAGTTGCTGCAATTCTGTCTTCAGCTTCACGATGTTTCCATTGGCTGAAGACGTGCTGACTCGTCTCCCACTTTGAAGCATTCAGCAAATAATGGTAAGGCAGATCCACCAGAAACAAAACCTGATTTCCATGACAAATATGGTAATGCCGTGTTAGCTAGTGGAATCACTTTCTGTGTTGCTACATGGACATACACAGCAACATAAATTGGAATAGAATGGAACCTGTCCCCTGTTGGCAGGGTCACCCCAAAGGAATGGAGAGATCACTAATCATCCCGGCTGATGTAATAATGAATTGTCTCAAAACCAACTCATAATTGATACCAAGTAAAAGCACTGTGTACACATTAAAATATGGAATGATTGAAGAAATAAAGTACATTTGAAACTTAAAAGAATCTGTGGTCTAGGGATGGGAGAAAAACCTGGAGAGTGATGGATAGAAATCATGTGGTATGTAATTCTCGAATTTTTTTTTTTTGGTCAAAGAACAGTTGTTCCACAAAATAGGTATTAGTACATGACAGAATGCTAATAATACTCCATAGCATACAGTTTGAGAGACACTTTTTCATTGAAAGAGTTTTCATTTTAACAAATAGAACAATGTTGGGGTCTTATTTGGCTACAGATGTCATAGAAGCCACCCATGTGGCTTCAGGAAATTGAGAGAAGAAAAGGATCAGAGACCAGTTTGAGGAAAAGCTGTATTTGGGTTCAGTTTATTCCTAGAGAGGATAGATTTGGCAATATGCAGATGGCATGGACACACACCCTGGGTAGAACTACTAGCAAAAGGCAGAATATATGGTTGTGTATGAGAAATAGAATGTACATCCGCCTGTCAGACTCCCAAGGTTCTCAGACCTGGCTGCACGTTAGAATCACTTGAATCCTTCTCTAGCCAATTAAATCAAAATCACTGGAGTGGGGGCTCAGGCACCATGGGTGTTTTTAAAGCTCTCCAGGTAATCCAGTGTGCAGCCAGGATTGAGCTGTTCTCGGATATGGTGTAGGGATGTACCGATGTTCAATTTGGAGTGCGGCATTATCCACCACCTCTCAGACGTAAGCGTGTGTAATGATCACCTGGCGAGCTTGCTAAAACACAGATTCCTGGGCCCTGCTGTAAGGCCCATATTCAGCAGTATGAGGCGAGGCCCATGAACCTGCCTTTCTATTAAACTCCGAGGTGACACTGATGCTGCCAGTTCATGGACTTTACATTGAGTAGTACTGATGGGAGCAATGTGATAACAACAATAAAGGAACAGTAAAGGAAGGTTTGCAAATGGCGTGCTTTCTTAAAGTATAATCCGCAGAAGTGACTTCAAGTGCTCGAATGGGAGACAATGTAGGGGCATTAGGGCAGCCATGACAGGACTTGCAAATACCCCACAGCCAAGTCCATCGCGGTGGGGAGAAGGTTGTGAAGACCTGGGTTAGAGTAACGGGTTTGTGAAGGAGAGTGATGCCCCAGAAGCATGGGAGGGCCCGTTTATGAAGGCTCTTCCCCTGCTAGACTATGAACTCTAAGCAACTGCAAGGTCTTTACAAAGGCCTGGACAGAACAAAGCCAAATCAAGAAGAAGACGTTTGCAGTATTTGTTCGAAGGCGATACAGTAATGAGAATTAATGGGGCTTGACTACAGAAGTGGCAGTGGAACTGGAGAGGGAAGACAGATGTGAGAGATGGGGCAGAAATAGCAACTCCATCCTTTCAGGTGCTCAAGCAACTCACTCCTCTCTCGCTGCTCCAGCCAATCCATTAGAAATGCAGTTGGTGCCAGCAACTTCTCCCATTCCCGCTGCTGCCTCTGTGTCCAAAGCACCACCCCCTCTCACCTGGATTTGTTCCATGGCTTCCTAACTGCCTTTGCCCTACAATTTATTCTCAGCACAGAGGCTCTAGAGATGCTTCTAAAATATAAGCCAGATCACATCTCTTCTCTGCTCCCATCTCATTTACATTAACAGCTCGAGCCCTTGCAGTGGGGGGCCTTGAGGCATGGCAAGACCTGGTCCCCTGTTACCTTTCTGACTTCAGATCAGTTTACTTGCCCTCTCTTTCATTTTCCTTCAGCCGCGTTGATCTCTTTTTAGGGCCTTGCTACTCAAAGCAGCACTGGTTGGTCCCCTAGACCAGCAGCATCAGCATCAGCATCAGCTGGGAGCTCATTAGAAAGAGCGTCTCACTCCCACCCCAGACCTACTGAGTCAGGGTCTGCATTTTAACAAGACCCTCAGGGCCAATAAGGTGGGGAGCCGTGATCCAGAACAGCCTGGCACGCCGCTGCCCCCAGGATTGTGCATTCGTCATTTCTCTACTCGGACAGTTTGCCCTCTAAATAGCCACATAAATCACTCCCTCCCTCCTGTATTCACATTCCACCTTCTCACTGTTCTATTTAAAATTACAACCCCCTGCACCGGGAGGGCAGTCATTAACCCCTCTGCTGCTTTTATTTCCCCCATAACCCTTATCGCCACCTGAAAATGGTGGTCTCTGGAAAGTGGTGCGAGATGTGGACTGACGGGGTCTAGACTAAGGCTTGTTTGAGCCCAGTTTGCAGGGTTATTTGACTTTTAAAGTATGTGCATGTATGTATACCTTCTATTTGTCTGTTTGTTGAGATTGAAAACTGCCAGTCTATTCCCACATGTAAGGAGCATGGGAGTCTGCACTCCATTCTAACAACAAGTAAAAAGCTGAACAGACTGAAAAATCAGCAGCTCTTCTATGCTCTGTGAGAGGGGAGGACACAGCAAACCGCTGGCCCCAAGACTGGAGAGCAGGGACTACAAGGAGCTGTGGCTTCTGACAGCGGAGACTCGGAGCTGAAAGCACCGTGGGAACCAGCGCTGGGGCAGGAAACAGGAGTGGTAAATGACAAACTGCTGGATGCTCAGTGTGGACAACTCTGAGACTTAAAAGCTCAGGGGGTCCCAGTCATAGGGGGTCCCCACAATATTGTGAGATTTCTGTCCAGGAGCTTGGCCAGATTCCCACGGTAAGTATTGGGACAAAAATTGCCTCTGTTTTCCACAGGAAGAGGGGGAAAGGAACCATTTTGAAAGGCTTCAGATGAAACCAGTTAATCAGAGCATAACCTGCTGGGTTATTATCAGGGCCTGACCTGAGGGAAAGGAAACACACCACTCCAGCCCGCTCCAGCGTCCTCTTTCACCTGAGGGGCGGAAGGGGAACCCGGGAGCACCTGCGCAGCGCGCAGTCCCGAGGCACAGGCTCACGAAAAGACAGACCTAACCACAGGGCTACAGGACCCCTGCCTTCCCCACGCCTCACACCACATGGCCGAAGGCCTACGGACGGCAGCTCCTTCCGCGTGCCTGGTACATCGTGTCCGGCTGCCAAGAAAAACTTACAAGGCGCACCGAGGGGCAAACGACAATTCGAAGAGACGGAGCGACCATCAGAGGCAGACGTTTCATGGATGTTGGAATGATCGGGACTGGAATTTAAAACAGTGATGATTTACACGTAGAGGCTCGAATGGGCAAAGTCGACAACATGCAACGATAGATAAGCAATGTAAGCAGAGGTGGGAATCCTAAGAAGGAACCAAAAAGAAATGCTAGAGATCAAAAGCATCATAACAGAAATGAAGAATGCCCTTCTTGGGCTGATTGGTAGACTGGAAACAGCTGAAGGGAAACATCTCTGAGCTGGAGGTTATATGAATAGTATCATCATCACACCAAAAATCAGAGAACAAAGACTAAAAAAGACCCAGAGCATAATATCCAAGGAATGTAGGACAACTGCAAAAGGTGTAAGACAGAATGGGAAGAAAGACCAGAAGAAGAAGAAAAAGAGAACAGAAGAAATAGTTGAAACAATGCGATTTTCCTCAAATTAACATCAGATACAAACAGATCCAGGAAGCTCAGAGAAACCAAGCAGGATAAATGCCAAAAAAAACAAAAACAAAAAAACTACACCTGGGAATATCATTTTCAAATCACAGAAAGTCAAAAGATAAAGAAAAAATCCTGAAAGAAGCCAGAGGAAAAGACACCTTTCCTACTGATGAATGAAGACACGAATTCCATCCAAATTCTCCTCAGCACCACATAAGCCAGAAGAGAGTGGAGAATATTTGAAGTGTTGGGAGAAAAAAAAGAAACCCACCATCTTAGAATTCTGTACCTGTTGAAATTACCCTTCAAGTGTGAAGGAGGAATAAAGACTTCCTCAGACAAGCGAAAGTTGAAGGACTTTGTTGCCAGTAGACCTCCCTTGCAAGAAATATTAACAGAAGTTCTTTAGAGAGAAGGAAAACCAGAAGTCGGAAACTCAGATCTACATAAAGAAAGGAAGGGCAGCAAAGAAGAAATAAGTGAAGGTAAAATACATACTTTCGTTTTATTACTTTATTTTTCATTTCAAAGTTTGGTGACTTTGATGCAATTTCATTGCTCAGGGTAGTGTGGATATGTTAAGTGGTTCATTGCCATCCTGAAGAAAACGTAGCTTCTATCTTACATAATTTTATCAAATTCAAACATGACCCTGATGGTTTTTTAAAAAATATTTTCTTTACATGATAAGATTTTTCTTCTGAAGCTTTTTTTTTAACCTTCAGGTAGCATGAGAACATTTGCCCATTTGCTCATTCCTCCAGGCACAGCCTTTCCGAGCGTTTATCCCACCTGAACTGAAAATCCATGTTCTCCCAGCTGGTGGTAGGAGGTAAAGGTGATCTGAGAGAATGGAGAGGAAACAAGTTTTGTAAACTACTTCTAAATCTCGTCATTAGTATGCTATGATTCCCCCAGCTTCTGCAAAGTCAGACATGCAAGACAAGTAGTTGGCCAAAACAAGGAGGATTCTAACTAGTGTCAAAATAGGTTTTAAATAAAATAGAAACTCTGTAGGAAGGAGAATTAGGTTATGCTCTACATTCCCACCCCTGCTTTAAGGTATCTGTGTATATAAGTGCAAGGGGGACTTGTAGTTGGTCTCCCCCAAGTAAAAATTGAGGATGTCTGAGTACATTCATTTTGCAAAGTTACAGGTATGGTTCTTTGGGAAATGCTTTAGCACATCCCACAACAAAGGGCGGTGCTTAGTGATAGAGCTGGTGAACTCTGTCAAGTAACATGTAAGACATTTAGGTCAAAGCGGATGAGGCCTAACCACAGGCTAAAAAACAACTCTGAAATGTGATCACTTGAAAACTTTAGCTAATTATAAAGCAGCGTGCAAAATCCATCATCAACAAGTATGTTTTGTTAACCTGCTCAAATACCTCTTTTGGAAGCTAAATTCCAACACTGGTCTTATTTTAATTTTTTTTAATTTTTATTTTAAAAGTTTTAAAAATATTTTATTGAGATATAATTGACATATAATATTGTATTACTTTTAGGTGTACAACATAATAATTTGTAAAGACTTTTATTTATTTTTAGACAGAGGAGAAGGGCGGGAGAAAGAGAGGGAGAGAAACGTGTGGTTGCCCCTCACGCGCTCCCTACTGGAGACCTGGTCTGCAACCCAGGCATGTGCCCTGACTGGGGAATTGAACCAGTGACCCTTTGGTTCAGAGGCCAGTGCTCAGTCCACTGAGCTATATCAGCTGGGGCTACAACATAATAACTTGATATATGTACGTATTGCGAAATGATTACTACAATCAGTTTAATTAACATCCACCACCACACAGTTATATTTTTTTCTTGTGGCTAGAGCTTATAAGAAAATTCTCTTAACAGCTTTCAAATATAGAATATAAATTGTTAACTGTAGTGACCATGCTGTGTATTACATCCCCAGGAATTCTTTATAACTGGAAGTTTTTACTTTTCAACCACCTTCACTCATTTTGTCTATCCCCCACCTCCTCTCTCTGGCAAACACCAGTCGGCTCTCTGGGTCTATATTTTGGGTTTTGGTTTTTCTTTTTTGTATTTCACATATAAGTGATATCATATGGTATTTGTCTTTCTCTGTCTGGCTTATTTCGCTCAGTATAATGCCCTCAAGGTTTTGCCATGTTGCAAATGACAGGATTTCCTTTTTGTGGCTAAATTATATTCCGTTGTATATTTATACTACATTTTCTTATCCATTCATCTGCTATGGACACATAAGTTGTTTCCATGTTTAGACTATTGTGAATAAAGCTGCAGTGAACATGGGAGTTCAGATACCTCTTCAAGATCTTGTTTTCATTTCCTTTGGATCTATACCCAGAAGTGGGACTGCTGGGTCATGTGGTAGTCCTATTGTTAGTGTTTGGAGGAAAACTCATATCATTTTTCACAGTGGTTTTGCCAATTAATAATCCCACCAACAGTGCACCAGGGTTTTTATTTCTCCACATCCTCACCAACTCTTGTTGTTTCTTGTCTTTTTGACAATAACCATTATAAATGATGCGAAGTGATGTTTCATTGTGGTTTTGATTTGCATTTCCCTGATGGTTAGTGATGTTGAACACCTTTTCATGTGCCTGTTAGCCACTTGTCTGCCTTCTTCAGAAAAATGCTCCTTCAGATTCTCTGCCCATTTTTTAATCAGATTTTTTTTTCTATTAAGTTGTATGAGTTCTTTACATATTTTGGAAATATAATCATCCAAATATCAGATATATGATTTGCAAATGTTTTTCTCCCATTCTTTAGGTTGCCTTTTCATTTTGTTGGCTTCTTTTTCTATGCAGAGCTTTTTAGTTTGACACAGTCACCTTTATTGTTGTTTGTTTTGTTACCTTTGCTTTCGGTGTCAACTCCAAAGAAATCATTGCTGAGACCAATGTCAAGGAGCTTATCCACTATGGTTTCTCTTAGGAGTTTAACGGTTTCAGGTTTTATATCCAAGTCTTTAATACGTTTTCAGTTGATTTTTGTGTATGGTATAAGGTTATTTTACTTTTCACTTTTATTTTTTTACTTTTTTATTTTTCTAATTCTGAATTGATCTAACAGACAACAGTTTATTCAAAATAATAAGAGCACAATGTATTCAATTATGTATGCTTGTGTATATTTCTTGGGTGTGTATACATGCTATGTCTGTATACATGTATATGCTTATATATGCTTATACGTAAGTGCAATGAATGACAGCAATGATACAAGAAACAAGAGCAGGGCATTAGGAATTCTGTTTTGATAAAGTACTCACACTACCCATGAAGTAGTATAGTATTATTTGAAGTGGCCTTGGATTAGTTGTAAATGTACATTGCCAACTCTAGAGCAACCACTAAAAAAAGGCTTTTAAAAAGTATGATTGATATGGTAAACAAGGAGAGAAAATGGAATAATATGAAATGCTTAATGTAAACCACAAAAGGCAAGAAAAAAGTAAAAGATAAAAATAGGAGCAAAGAACTCTAAGGGAGATGCACAAATTACTGATGCCAGAAATGAAGGAGGGCACATCACTATAGGTTCCATGGAAATTAAAGGGAGAATAAAGGAATATAGTTGACTCTTCAACAACACAGGTTTGAACTGTGCAGGTCCACTTACATGTGCATTTTGTTCACTTGACCCATGCTGTTCAAGGGCCAACTCTACTATGAACAACTCTATGCCCGCAAATTTGATAACCTAGACAAAATGGACCAGTTCCTTGGGTGGCATAATATTGCAAAACTCACACAAGTAAAAACAGATTATCTCAATAGGCCTCTATCTATTAAAGGAGTTGAATCAGTTGTTGATAACCTTCCAAAACAGCACCAGGCTCAGATGGGCTCGCTGGCAAACTCTAAAAAACATTTAAGGAAACTATATCAAGTCTCTACAATCTCTTTCAGGGCATAGAAACAAAGGGAATACTTCCTAACTCACTCCATGAGGTCACCATTACCCTTATACCAAAAACCAGACAAAGACACTACAAGAAAAATACAAACCAGTATCTCTCATGAACATATATGCAAAAATTCTCAACAAAGAAGATAAACAGATGGCAAATAAGTATATGAAAGGATGTTCCATGGCATATGTCATCAGGAAAATGCATATTAAAATAGTAATGCGATACCACTACATATCTACTAGAAAATATCCAAAACCCAGAACACTGACGACACCAAATGCTAGCAAAGATGTGGGGCAACAGGAGCTCTCATTCATTGCTGATGGGATGCAAATGTACAGACACTTTGGAAAACAGTTTGAAAGCTTCTTACAAAGCTAGACATATTAAAAGATGCTCAACTTCACTAGTTATTAGGGAAATACAAATCAAAACCACAATGAGATATCACCTCACACCTGTTAGAATGGTTATTATCAAAAAGACAATCAATAAATGTTGGAGAAGTTGTGGATAACAAGAAATCCTCATTCGCTGCTGGTGGGAATGTAGACTGGTGCAGCCACTATGGGAAACAGCCTGGTGGTTCCTCAAGAAATTAAGAATAGAGTCACCATGTGACCCGGTAACCCCTCTTCTGGATATCTACCCCCCAAAATTTGAAAACATTTATTTGCAAAGAGATATGCACCCCTATGTTCATTGCAGCATCATTCATGGTGGCCAAGACATGGAATCAACTGAAGTGTCCCTCAGTAGATGACTGAATAAAGGAAATGTGGTACATACATACAATGGAATTCTACTTGCCATAAGAAAATCTGAAATAGTGCCATTTGTGACAACATGGATGGACCTTGAGAATATCATGCTAAGTGCAGTCAGACAGAAAAAGTCAAGAACCATGTGATTTCACTCACATGTGGGATATAAAACTGAAAGCAACAAATGAAAAAAGAAGAAAAACAAACAAACAAAAACTCAGACACAGACAACAGTTCGGTGGTTACCAGAGGGAAAGGGGGTTGGGAGTTAGGAAAGGTTAAAAGGGGTCAAATATATGGTGATGGAAGGAGATTTGACTCTGGATAGTAAACACACAATGCAATATACAGAAGATGTATTATAAAAATGTACACTCGAAGCCTATGTAATTTTATTAACCAATGTCACCCCAGCAAATTTAATTTAAAAACTAAGCATACGCTCACCCTACAATCCAACAATCATACTCCTTGGTATTTACCCAAAGGAGCTGAAAACTTATGTCCACACAAAAACCTGGATGTGAATGTTTATAGCAGCTCTATTCATAATTTCCAAAACTTGGAAGCAACCAAGATATCCTTCACTAGGTGACTGGATAAATAAACCGTGGTACATCCAGACAATGGGATATTATTTAGCTCTAAAAAGAAAAGAGATGCAAAGCCATGAAAATCCATAGAGGAACCTTAAATGCATATTATTAAGTAAAACAAGCCAATCTGAAAAGGTACATACTGTGTGATTCCAACTATGTGACATTCTGGAAAAGTCAAGGCTATGCAGATAGTAAAAAAATCCGTGGTTTGCTGGGGTTGGGTGAGAGGATAAATAAAGCAGAGAGGATTTTTAGGACAGCGAAAATACTCTATGATATTATAGTAATAAATATATAATCATGCATTTGTCCAAACCCATTGAATGTATACGAACAAGAATGAACCCTAAGTAAACCATGGACTTTAGGAGATTATGATGTATCAATGTAGGTTCATCCTTGATTTTTTAACAAATGTACCACTCTAGTGAGTAATGTTGATTGTAGGGGAGTCTATGCCTGTGTGGGGGCAAGGGAATATGGGAAATCTCTATACCTTCCTCTCAATTTTATTGTAAACCCACAACTCCTTTTTAAAAAATAAAGCCTTTCAAAAATAACTACCAGAGAATGGACCCCAAACTGAAAACCTCTGGCTCCAGCAGAAGCTAGAAAACGGACGATCCCACCACTGTGCCACTGCTCCGGCTATGATTAGCTCAGGCATTGAATGCCATGACAACAAAGAAGCAGATACAGCCTGCAGGCTCGGCGACTGTCAAAACTATGAAGTAATGAGTTTGTCCAGCTGTGGAGTGTCCATGTCCAGTGGACTGGAGAAGGAGAAGAAAGGAAGACACACGGTTGGTTGGATATCTGAAGGAGTGTGCGCCTCATCGATGCTGTGCACAGATTATTTCCAGTCCTCCTCCCAGGCAGCCTAGGAGGGCACTTGAGCCTACCTAAGCCACGTGACTTGCTTTAACCAATGAACTGCAAGCAGAGGCCTTTAAGATTCTGTGCACAGTTTTCCTTCCTTTTCCTGGGGCCCCGTGGTGCTAGCATTTGGATGATGTGAGGGCCAGGATGGTGAGCGCCATCAGGCTGCACAAGCGGGGATGTGAAGATCAGCATTCAGTTGTCCACGTGGTAAAGTAGTCCCACAAGGGACACATAGTATGAGCAAGAAATAACCCTTTGTTGTCTAAAGGCACTGACATTTTAGAGTCATTTCCACAGTCCGACCTAGCTTCTCCTGACTGGCGCAGGGAGGGAGAGTTGAAGTGGGACATGAAGTTTTTGAAAGTCAATCAAGATGAGGCTTAGCGAGCAGTCACAAGTGGTGCCATGTCCTCTACTCAGAAGTCATAACTCAAGTTTATTGGAAGCTCACGACTGCTGATGGGTGTCAAGTAGCTCACAGATATGCTTTGTCTTGCCTGGGAGATGGGACGGTAATTTATTCCCCTCTTAGCTATAGTCCCCACTATTCCCTATTACTGACAGCAGCCTTACTTGGCTTGGGTACTTGAACATGTAGCCACTGAAAGCATTTGGGTTTGCCCCCTGCCCCCGGTGGTCCATGCATCCAACCCACTGAGAGCCGTTAGGATAGGCATCACCATGCTCACCTAACGGAAAGGAAAACAGAGGCCCTGTGAGATCAAGAGCCTTCAACAGCAACACGGCAAGTCAACGGCAGAGCTTGCGCCTGAACCCAAGATCTCTGACGTCTCTGTGTAGGGCAGGATGTGAATGCCCTACACTGGAGACAGCTGCCTTCAGCTGCTGCAGTCATCCTAGGAGGTTAATTCATTGATTGCATATCCTATTGTCTAATCAGGCCACACACTGCAAGAGTTTATCACCGAGCAAATTCCCATGTATTTTTAACAGGAAAATCACGCCGTCCTGAAATGCCTTGTTAAAGTCTCTGCAGTCTCAACAGACAGCTTGCTTTTTAAATCCATAAGCTCAACACAAATCTTTGCATTCTTTCAGCCAAGCCGTTGCAGCTCTTTTTCTTTCGGTCTGAATATTTTCGTGATACAGACAGCCAAGTGGAGCAAATTAAAGAAATGACCACAATTAAATATCTCTAAGACAATACGGTTAAGTACAAAAAGCAAAGTGCCGAGAAGTGTATATAGAATGATCCCATTTGTATAAAGGAAAAAAAACCAAATGTATTTACGTGTATTACATGTTTTTATATTTATATGTGCAACAATGTCTCTAAGGGTATGTATGAAACATTATAATTGTATCTGGAAAGCTGACAGAGGGTCAGGAGTGGGAGGGAACAGGCACTGTTGGTGCCCGAGCACTGGGCCCTGCCAACCCCAACCAGTGTCTCTGTGACTTGGCCTGAAGGCTCCCTCTGGCCACAGAGCCTTTTTGGCCTGTGCTCTGGAGAGGTGGAATTGTTCGAGAGTTAACTCTCCTGGGAGCAACCCTCAGCCAATGACTAATGGGAATTGGTGGAGAAATGCACCAAGTCCTTGACCTCTTGGGCAGGATAATGCTGAGGTCATCAGTGTGTGCACTACACTGATTCCCTGAGTTCCCTGCTCACTCAGCTCCCAGATGCCCACAGTGTGGAGATGCTCTTCTCTGGCTGCCCCATGGTCTGTGACAAAGGGGTCTCAGGTATCCAGGCATGGGCACAGCAGGGTGTTGCCCATGGGTCTGAGGGTGGCAGTAGTAGACAGTGTCTTAGGGAACCACACGGAAGTTCCCAGAACAGTTCCTTTTTTAAAAAAACTATTAAAAAATTCACTGCATTGCACAAATTTGCTTACATTTCAACAGAGCCCAGTGAATACTTTGTTGTATTCACTAGAAAATGGTTTTCTGTTCTAGTTGGGTTAGCACTGGTTCTGAGGACCAGTGTTTGGGAACAATACATGGGGGACCGATCCTAGTGATCAATTTCCGACTCATTGTGGCAGCGACTGTTGGTCATCCTCCAATATTCAATGCTCCTCCTTCAATAGTAATAGAGACCCTGATTTTTAGCTGGACAAATGGAAAGACTACATTTCCCAGGCTCATTTACAGTTTGGTGTAGCCATGCGACTATGTTCTGGCTAATGAGATGTGAATGGAAGTGTCCCATTGCTGTTTCCAGGCACCTCCCTTAAAAGACAGCTGGCATACGCCATTGTGAAATTTTCTCCTTCTTCACTTCCTCTCCTACTGCCCAGGATTCTGATGTGGTGGCTGGGGTCCCAACCTGCTCTTAGACCACAGATGGAAGGTCACAACCTGGGGATGGTGGCTCAGTGAGATGACAGGGATCTGGATCCTCAAGGACTTTGTGAAGTATGACAGCCACACTGGCTCTGGACTGCTCTGTCCTGACTTCTGCATGAGGGAACTAAATTTCTATCTCCTGAAGCTGCTATGATTTGCAGCCTTTATGGCCTACAGTTACACCGTATCCTTTCTGATATGTGCTGCCACCAGCCGTACCGTGAGAAAGCCCCATGTCAGGACAGTCCGGATTGGGGCTACTGCAGATAAAGGATAGCAACTTCCTCTCATCACTGGCTCACATCCTCCGTCCACTTCATCGCATTTATAATAATTTGCTTTGTCTGACTTTTCTATTTCCCTACACAGTCATTTTTCTTTCTACTTTCTGTTAGGACCATTTCATGAGATATTTCAAGATTTTTTTTAAAAACACAGTAAAAATAGAAGTAGTTACCATTATAAACAACACAAGTAGCAGAGGACCTCATTATATCCATACATGAAGTGAAAAGCAAAAGGGTATAAGAATCAAGTTTTAAAAGGGAAACCTTAAAAAGCATTAACGTTCTCTCGCCTATGACTCCTTCCACATTCCCGGGGCAAATGGCATCCCTGGGCATGTGTCTCCTTATGGTGACATGCACATCTGTTATTTTTCTTTTAGGATACAGTGTGTCTCTTTAGGTCATCAAAGGTCACCATTCCAAAGTTAGGAAGAGGAAAATATTACTCCATCGTGAGTATTTTCCAGTACACAGGACTTTCCCGTCATCTTTCCAGAAAATGGTTTTCTGTTCTAGTTGGAAAAGCAAATTTCTGATACAACATTCTATACCCTGTATTTAGTCTCATTTAATATGAGGAAACAAATGCACTGAGTAAATATAACTCCAAGACATCCATTCCACAGGTTGGCCATTATTTGAGTCTTTCACATTAATTTTTTAAATTATGTAAAGAACTTCAAGAATTAAGTCAATCCATAGAAATCATAATCATTTGTGGGGATTTAAGGGCCTAATAAATTGAACCCTTTCTCCACCCAAGTTCGGAACCAACTGAGAAATAAATTCAGGAGTCCAACCAATAGAGATGGATATATCAACTTAGTTACTGATAGGATGATTGAAGAGCGTGACCTTTACTCTAAGGCCAAATGGAGTTCCCAATACATTCCCACCAACTTGAACTTAACCGTGGGGCAGTGCTCATCCCATAAATCCTCTTATATTAGAGGAGTGGGGATACGGAAAGAAGCTGCACCTGTCTACATGTCCTTCCCCCTACCGCAGGAGACCCTGTTCCTGCCCTGCCTCTATCTATTAGGAATTATCCCCTAAGGCTGACTGTTGTTTGCAATTAGTATATCTTCTACCACATACTCACATATAAGATCCCAGGCCATTTATGAAACGGCTACAGAGTATTCCATTGCATGAAGGCAGAATAGTTTATTTAACCAGTGTTTCCTTATTGGATAATTAAGTTTTTAAATTTTAGTACAAACATAATGCTACAATGCATACTCTTGAATAGACTTCTTCTTTCACTTGTCTCTATAGTACAAATCCCTAAATGTGGAATTTCTGGGTCGAACAGCAATTTCAGCCTGAATTTTCACAGATATTGCCAGGGCGCTCTGCAAAGAAATCACTCAAAATTGTCCTCCTCTAACAGTGCCTGTTTCTTTTCCTTGCCAGTAGTAGCTATTAACAAATTGTTGGATTTTTGCCAGCTTGATATTTTTAAATGTATTTTCTTGATACAATTTAATTTGCAGTTTTAAGATTATACATGAAAGTGAGCATTTTGCCACTGTTGGTCATTAGAATTTCTTGTTCTGAAAACTACTTATTCATGTCCTGTCCCATTTTTTTTTCTGTTAGTTTCTTTGTCTTCTTCTTAGTGATTTATAAGAGCTTTTTGTAACTTTAGGAAATCAGTCATGAGTCATACATGTCGCAAAGTTTTCACTAGTACCTGTTATCTTTTACGGTAATTTTCCCTACAAGGAAAATTTATTTTTGGTAAAATTTATTAATCTTTTCCTACATATCTTCTTGGTCTTATATCCTTCATAGAAAGGCTATCCTTATGATTAAGAATTAATCCCCTTAAAAATTAGTGTTAGATATTTTTGTGATTTATTTTTTACACGTGTATCTTTGGTCCATCTGCTACAAGTGGAGGACATAGATTTCATTGTATTTTCTCCAAGTGACTAGACAGGTATTCCAAAACCATTTATTGAGTAATCCATCTTTTCTTGTTTTGATTTGATTTGATATGTGACTTCATCATATTTTAAATTCTTATATGGATTGGGGTCTATTTCTGAAATCTCTATTCTATTCTATTCTCCTCAATCTCTTCTTAGTCCAGAAACCAAAGTGTTTTCATTATTTTTCCTTTATAGCATATTTTACTGTTTGATAAAGCTAATAATAACCCCTTATTCATTTATCACCTCCCCCCAACCCAGTATTCTCCTAGCCATTCTCACATGTTCACTTAAATCAGTAAATTGGACTGAGTGCCTACTAAGTGCCAGGGAGACGTCAGAGTGACAGAAAAGGGAAAACCCCTGCCCACATGGTGCCGACATCCCAGCCGTAAGACGCCTAAGCAAATTAAATCAGTCAAAAACATACAGTGTCAAAAGATGGTAAGTGAGATGGAGAATGACAAGATAAGGAAGGAAGATAGGGAGTGAGGGGTGTGCAAAAACCAAGTACTCAGGGAAGGCCTCCTTGAGAACATGGCCGTTGAGGTGAGGGAACGAGCCAGCAGACAAGCAGAGGCAACATGTGAAGAGGCCCTGAGGTCAGAGGCCAAGATACCTGAAGCAGGATGAGGGAGAGAGAGAGGAGGAGATGAGGTCAGAGAAATAACAGCGATCAATGAGGGCCTTGCGGGCAAATGAAAAGATCGTGGTGGTTTCTCTGAGCAAGGTGGGGAGCCATTGGGGCCTATTGAGCATGGGTGTACCATGAGCTGGCTTAAAGTTACAAAAGTTGATGCCGTAAGTATATTGGTTGGGACCACACTGAAATCTTACATTAATTTATAGAGGATGACATCTTTTTAATCTTGTATCCTCATATCCAAAAAATATAGTGTGTGGCAATATTATAAATGCACAGTGACAAATTGATTTACTTCTAGGAATGGATTCTACATATACTGTCACATATATGCAAAATGACTTATGTACAAGCATTGTTCACAGTGGTAAAAGATTTAAAACAATGCAGATGCCCAGACATCCACCAATATGGGCCTAGCTAAGTAAATTTTGATGCATGCACACGATGGAATATACAAAAGATTAAGGAGGATCTTTGTGTGCTAATTTGGAATGATCTCCTAGATGTGCTAAGAATAAAAGCAGGTACAGAATAGTGTGTATAATATGCTACCATTTGGGTAAAAAAGGAAACTATATATTATGCATGAATTTGCTTTTGTAGAAATAAAACATCTCTGTAAGAATGCATAACAAATTGTTGATAGCAGCTATCACTAGGGAGGGGCACTGAATAACTAGAAGACAGGGATACAAATGAAATTTTTTACTGTATACCCTTTTGTGTCTTTAGACTATTTAGCTATGTCAATATACTACCTATTCAAAGGACAAAAAATATATACATTTTAATGAAATAAAGTATGTCTTTATATTAGGGCCATTTTGGAAATGTATTCAACAGTGGCTCAGACAGAACTAGTAGAGACCTAAGTCACATGCAGTGACCTGTAGAGGGAATCAAGGCTGATACCAAAGATGAAATGCTGTTTGCCCTGACTAATGCTGTAAATGCTTCTCTCCCACCTCTGTAAGCCCCTTCGCGCCAAATCTGTACCACGCCTCCCAGGACCCTTCTCAGACCTGTACCACGCCTCCCGAGACCCTCCCCATTTGGCCCAACATAAAAGGAGTGCGGGGCTATTGTTCTGGACCCAGGCTTTGATAGGGTACTCCACTGGGCCCGCATGCATAAATAAACTTTCCCTTCGTTACTCCCGGTGCCGTGTGACTCTTTCCCGGTTTCGCTTTCTGCAACAGACCAATACGGTGTCTCTTTACATGTCCAGTTGTAATAATACACAAAGAGACA
This sequence comes from Mormoops blainvillei, assembly GCA_004026545.1. Lineage (NCBI taxonomy): Eukaryota > Metazoa > Chordata > Mammalia > Chiroptera > Mormoopidae > Mormoops > Mormoops blainvillei. Next base: position 42,808 of record PVJD01003810.1, on the reverse strand, counting down.
AACGTGATGCTAAGTACACAATGTGCCCATTTTCTGACCTCCCCAAAAAGTATCTGAAAGAGGAAAAAGGGCACAAAGGGCAATTTGCACATTATTCAGTGCAAGTGAGCTAGGGGAGCTCAATCTTGACCTGCCAATTACAGATTTAGGCCCGTGGTGAATAAGTGGGCTGTGTAGCATATTAAAACATGATGTAACCTACAGATAAAAAGAAAAATGAATCCAGTAAGAGTGATCAGGAGTGTGCAGTGAATATCTAAGATAAGAGTGGTGTACAGATCTGAATGGTGTGGTTAGAAAGGCTCACTGAGAAGGTGAAATTTGGGGAAAGATTTGATGATGGGGGGGAGCAGACAGGATGGTGTCTGAGAGAAGTCTTCCAGGCAAAGAAACAGCCAGTGCAAAGGCCTGAGGCAGTTTCCCTGGCAAATTGAAAAGACAGCAAGGAGGCCATAGTGGCTGTAGTAGATGTATAGGGGAACAAAGGTGATAGAGAGGAGGTAGCTTATGCTACAGGGCTTTGTCAACCCTGCTAAAGACACTGCTTTAATGACGTAGGAAACCACTGGAGAACATTGAATAGAAGAGGGAAATTTGATCTTACATTTTAAGAGCGTCCCTCTGGCTACCGTGTGGAGAACATGCTGCAGGGAAAGAAGGGTGGCAGCAGGAAGACCAGTGTCAGAATGTTTCTGTTACTCTTCACTTCACTCCCGGAAGCACATTCTTAGAGCTATTCAAAACAGATCTGTGCAAGAACCTACATTCAACACATAAACAAAGTCTTTAAAAGCTAATCTCTTTCTGATCATAAGAATAACACATACTCACTGCAGAAAACTTGAGGAAAACAAAAAATATGCATGAGAAAAAAATTGCCAGTATGATACCTGCCAGATACAACCGCTGTTGACATTTTGGTGTTTCCCTCTCATCATGTGGTTTACAGAGTGAGGTTCATAACATACACATACATCAGTATTCTGCTTGATCGCTTAACCTAATAGAATAAGCATTTCACCAGTAAAAGTGTTATTTATTCTAATGGAAGCATACTATTCTATTCTATGACTATATACAATTTAACCCAACCTGTCCACTAAGTAATATATTACTGAAGATTTTTTTTAAATATCAATTTTTATATATTTATTCTTTTTTTTTGTTTATTTTACTGATTGTGCTATCACGGTTGTCTCATTTTCTCTCCCCTTTATCCCCTCTGCCCTGCACCCCATCCCATCATCCCTAAGTCAACATTTTCCCGCCACCACTTTCCCCAGCCCCACCCACCCCTACCTCCCACCCTCAATCCTCCCCCCATTTGACTTTGCCCATGGGTCCTTTATGCATGGTCCATGGTGACCCTTCCCCTCCTTTTCCCCTGTCATTCCCCTCCCTCCTCCCCTCTGGTTACTGTCAGTTTGTTTTTTGGTCTGCATCTCATTTATTTTAAATTTTTATTTATTTATTTTTAGAGAGAGGGGAAGAGAGAAAGAAAGAGAGGGAGAGAAACATTGATGTGTGAGAGAAACATCAATCCATTAGCCCTTGCACACCGCAAACAAGGACCTGCCTGCAACGCAGACATGTGCACTGGCCAGGAATCAAACAGGTGACCTTTCAGTTTGCGATACGGCATCCAACCCACCGAGCCACACCAGTCAAGGCTTGGTCTGCATTTTAGATCTGCTTTCCACAGGACAGATTTTAGAAGTGGAGTTCACGATTCTAACGGAGAATCTATTTTAGGGTTTTGATACTCACCGTCAAATGGTTTTCCAAAAAGGTTGTGCCTGTGTAAATTCCCATAAATTTACTAAAGTCATAAACAACCTTTAAGAAAAAAAATCCTTCATTAACATTATCCTCTTAAAAAATTTTTTTTAAATGAGAAAGTTTCTGCCCTGGCTCGTGTGGCTCAGTGAATTGGGCGCCAGCCTGCAAACCAAAAGGTCACCAGTTCGATTCCCAGTCAGGTCACATGCCTGAGTTGCGGGCCAGGTCCCCAGTTATGGGTGTGCGAGAGACAACCACACATTGATGTTTCTCTCCCTCTCTTTCTCCCTCCTTTCCCCCATCTCTAAAAATAAATAAATAAAATCTTTAAAAAATGAGAAAGTTTCAGAATTTCACACATCATATGCATAGCAGGGATGGTGAAAATAAGATTCTGAGTATGAAAGAATCATTAGAGTTTTTAGACTAAAGCTGCAGTTAAATTATGATCCAGCTCAAAGAGTACATATGAAACCAAGTGCACACTGGGTATGCTTTACAGGCATAGAAGCAGTCATCACTAAATATATGTGGTTGCTAAGTAACTAAAATGGGGACTAAAAATGACATTTAACACATTCTCCTGAAATTGAGTTATTCCAGGACTAGCCATCTCTTCTTTCTAAATGATATGACATGGAGTCATTTGTGACAAATTGGTGTTCAGCCAGAAGGAAAGAAATATGCAGAAAGATGAGATAAGGAGTAGGAAGATGTGGGTTCTAGAACAATTCATTACTTCCTTACTTCAGGTCAATCACTTGACCCTTTGAGTCAATAAAGTGGGACTAAGATTGCCTGCCCTGTCTCATCTACCTCACAAAGCTTTTATGAAGATCAAATATGCTAATAAATGGCAAAGTGATATACAACCATAGGGTCTTATTACCATATTGAAGTCTCAGGCGAGCTGCTTAGAGTACTTATATATAATGAGGTGCTTTAATTCCTCTTGCTAGGTTGGTCTTGTATATTCAATTTTTGCAGATTCAACAATCTGCTTTGGGGAAATTCCATTCAAAAAGAAAGCATGTAATGCAGGACATCATTCTCAGCCTGTGGTGAGACTGAAATTTCCTAACAGGCAAGAACTGTATCTCATTCAGCCACATGAAAGAATGTTCAAAACCCCTTGGGTAGGGAGGAAACAGGATTATACACTCCTGTTTTGTCTTCTTTCTTAATGGTATATTATAGATGAGGGCAACATGGAGGACCATGTAGGAATTTCTTTCTTTCCTGCCTCTGAGCCTACCTCACCCCCATCTGGTTATTCCATCCCCACTCTGAGCTACCAGGCAAGCTACTCCCTCAAGTCTCAGGAAACCCACCCCTCCTAGTTCTTCCCCTAATGCCATCCAATAGTCTCAAACCTCCATTAGCACCCAATACACCTCATTACAACACCATCTCATTGGATGCTACCATGCTCTTCTACCCCACAGACTGGGCAGGTTGCACAGGCTTGCCCTGCTGTCTTACCTCCTTTGTACCTGCTTTGGCACCTGACACAGGCTCAACACATGTTCTTTGACTAAAGGAATGGATGCATTTTAAAGGACCCATGTCACAAAAGGAGGCAAAGCCTCCCTGACAAAAATGAAGCCTATGTACTTTGGTTCCAGAAACAGAGTGATAAACCAATTTCTCTGCATAGATACATCACTCTATACTTAACATGCTTGTGCACACATATAACCAGTAATCTCTTGGTAACACAAAATGTTGAGAATAGTAACAAGCTGAGGTTACAGAGGCCTGATACTAACATGTCCAGGTCTTGAATTTAAATGAAACCGAAGTATACTTAGAAAGGGCAGGGGATTTTTAATCTGGTCCCCTTAAATCCTTTACCAGAAGTCTAACTCAGCTGCTGTCAGTTGTCTGATGATTCTATAGCAGTAGAAACTCTAATAAATGCTGATGTCTGTGAACTACCCCAGGAGATTCAGATTTAATTCTTCGGTGGTGGGACTTGGGCATCTGTGCATTTTTAGAGTTCCCCAGGGGATTCTAATGTGCAACCAGGCTGAGAACCACCATTCCAACGTGTCCAGGGTTGAGATGACTGATCTAGCTAATTAAACCTCAAGGCTGAACACATTGGACTTCCTGAACATCTGCATAAAATCTCTTGCTCTCTCTCACGCTCTTTGTTTCCTTGCTCTCTCACTTTCTTCTTTGGAATGACTGTGCTGTTTTTCAACCAATCAGGCAATAACTCAGATCCTGATGGTTCAAAGTGAAGTGATCTAGGATTTTTAAAACCCAGGACATAGTGGTGCAAATCAGGGACTATGAAAGGATGAGACAAAGCCTTTGAATTCCCTTTCCTACTTGAGCTTGTGTTACATGGGTGCACTTGTTGATGGGAGAAGACAGAAGAAGCCTGGAGAAAATACTGATACACTGAAATTTGCCAGACCTCCATGAAATTTCACTCTTGGAATCAGGCATAGACCAGGTGGGATACCATCTAACTCCCATGTGGTAGATACCACATGGCAACTCAGTATCCTAAGATTCTCTGAACTAGGGAGTTCCTGCCTTTTTATTATGAGTCCCAGGATCCTAAGGAGCCATGACTGTTGGATTGGGGTGGAGTATGGACTGAGGTGTCTCAGTTTCAGTGACACAAAGGTGCTCTATATAAATGATCATACTTGCATGAGGTAAGGCAATTGCAGTCCTTCTTCAAAAGCCAGCCTCTGACTGTAAGTTCCCAGAGGGTTGGATTCCTCTCTCCTGGATTTCACTGCCTCTTACAGAGAGATGGTCCCCAAGCAGATGCTCCATTGGTGTTTATAGAACAAATGCTCTCCAACTTCTCAATATTTCAATAAACCACTGAAGCCCCACAATTTGCTTATTCACAGAAATGGTTGATGTAGAGATTCACAAGCCCTGAGGTTTTTCCATTGGCCTTCTTAGAGGTGTAAGATGTGAACCACAAGAGCCCAAGAGACAGGACTGAAATAACACGGGCACCACCATGGTGCCATGTCACTCTGGAAAGGGACTATGCTCTCCTGGGGCATACTGATGGGCCAGGATGTCACAGAAGACGTTGGGCTGCAGGCCCCCAGAATTTCTACACTGATCATCTCCCTGAGAACTAGCATGTCAGCAGGACAATGATGAACATTACATCTGAAGCTCTGAGCTCAACAGTTCTCCCATAGTTGCATTGTCCTGGGGGGCAGATTCAACTGGTGCTCCATTCAACTTCGATTGCTACACTCAGGGCCTCAGCCATCACGGGGATGAAGGCAGTGAAAATCCAATCAGATCGTACGTTTTGGAAAACATCAAACAGGAAAATCATGCAATACCTTTTATCTCGGGGTCTTGGTTCCACTTTTTCCCTGTTTCTTTTATCATTTGTTATGTCATATAACCAAGGTTTTGATGCTAAAAGAAAGGTTTGCAAGAGAATGCTGTTTCTACTAACTATGAAAGTGGAAGGAACTGATCCTAAGGCTTCTGCTGGAAGGAAGCCCTATTTCTATTTTCACTGGAAGTGTCTCAAAGCCAGATAATGAGGATATCTCAGAGTCCTGATGTTCACCTTCTTGCCCTCCATAAAATCCGTGGATTCTCACACAGATACATTTCATGGAACCTTTTCCTATAGCACCATTTCCTGCTAATTCTGGAACATGCCATTCCCCTGACAGATAGCATGACTTTTAATTACACTGGACAGCATGACTCAAAGCCATGTGTGCCAGGGCCGAGCTGTGAGAGTGCCAGTAGAGGCCTCTTGACATCCGCACCCATTTCTGAATTTGATATTGCCCCAGCTTTTCAGCTCTCGATTTCTGTTTTTGCGTTGGATTTAGTTTTAATTATCTGCCAGAAGTAAGCCAGCATTTTTTCAGGGCAGGAGGCTGTAGAGGTTTAGGAAACTCTGCCATGGTGAGTTTTAGGAAAACTGTCAAAGTAACGCATTGTTGTTGTTGGGTTTTTTTAATGTCTGATACTGAATTCAATTCCTAGATTTTAGACTATTAACTCAACTGAAATTGAACAGAGACCTATATAGGTTTGCAGACATTGCTCCTTATGATGACAGTAACATTTACCCAATATCCTTTCCTTATGAATCAGGCATTCAAATGCATAAAAATCCCACCCCTTGAGCAGGGGCGAGAGCTCTGGATTGAACGTCAAGACACCCAAGTTCTAGCCTTTACCCTACCATTCACTGCTGGGCTATTTGAGATGCATGCTTTTACAAACCTGCTTTTTCTTCTTTAACATTCTTTGAGTCCCCCTTTCTTTATGGCACTGTCATATAGGCTGCACAGTCTATCTCAAGTCACTTCCACTATCTGCAATTCTAAGTAGGTAAATATTTCCAAAAACTCAGCCAAATTTTACAAAATGAAAAAAACAGAAAGGAAATGATGAAAAATTCTGGGTTTCTACCTGAAAATTTTGAAAACATTAATTCACAAAGATATACCCACCCATATGTTCATTGCAGCATTAGTCACGGTGGCCAAGACATGGAGACAACCAAAGTGTCCTTTGAGAGATGACTGGATAAAGAAGATGTGGTACATTTATACAGTGGACTACTACTCAGCCATAAGAGAAGACAAAATAGTGCCATATGAGACAGCATGGATGGACCTTGAGAATATCATGCTAAGCAAAATAAGTCAGATAAAGTTAAGAATCATATAGTTTTACTCATATGTGGGATATAAAACTGAAAGTAACAAATGAACAAACAAGAAAAACAAACAAAAACTCATAGATATAGGCAACAGCATGGTGGTTATCAGAGGGAAGAGGGTAGGGGAGTTATGAAGGGTAAAGGGGGCCAAATATATGGTGACGAAATATGACTTTGGGTGGTGGGCACACAATGCAATATACAGATCGTGTATCATAGAAATGTGCAGCTTGAAATCTATATAATCTTATTAACAAATGTCACCCCAATAAATTTTTAAAAGAAACTTAAGAAAAGATGAAAGAAAGAATAGTAAAAATGCAAAAGAACCAAACAAATCATTCCAGCTTCCTTCATTTTGCTATTCTTTGAGTTCTGTGACCATTATTTTTGTTCTTGTCATTTACTGGGAAGGATAGAAGATTTTTTTTTTTGAAAAGGACACAAATGGAAAGCAGAGGCACAGGAACGGAAGAGGCAAGAGGAAGAGCCAAAGAGTGTGGTGACAGAAGCATCGCCCCCGGGCCTGCTGTTCCCCTCTTCTGCCAGTAGCCCTTGCGAACTGTGGCAAAGCACAAGCATACAAGAGGCTGTGAGCTGACCCAGCAGCATTTCCCAATTCTTAGAGACCATAACATCACCGCAGCAAACACTTACGGGATCTCTTCTTTTGTGTGAGGGACACAGCCTCAGCCCTCGGAGCTTGCAGGGAGGTGGGATAGACAAGATGTTAACAGAGAAAACAATCTCAGGAAGCAGAGAATTAAGTCCAAAGTTGTGTGGGTGGAACAGCATGCCCTGGGGGCAGTCAGAGAGCCAGGGTACCTGTGTGGGTTGATGAGTTCAGGGGGATGCAGGAGAGAGTTGGAACTTGATGGAACTTGAAGTTTGGGTGGTAGGGATGTGTGCAGAGACCAAAGGGGAAGGACCTTCTATAACCACCCATTCTTTTTCCTGACACTGCTCTATTATGTAGCAGAGGCCTTGGGGAACATCGTCCCTGCTTTTCTTCAGATGCTCAGCTATCATTTTAAATCAACCTTCATACATGTGTCATTAGCGAAAGAATCAGCAATTTTCTTCAGAAAGGACCATTTGTCCAATACATTGAACATCCTATTTCCTGTCAATGTGGGGTAATTTCCTGAAAATTTTTATTATCCTTTTCCATTAAGTCCTTATTCTGCAGCAATTTTCACCGGGGTCAATTTATGAACGCATCCTCTCATTTAGAGTATTACATTGCTATTTGCAAAATGATCCTGCTAAAGTGTGGACGATTCATTACCTGTCTTTTCTATTTCGCCATCTCTGGAAAATCTATGTTTAGGCAAGAAGGGTAGGGGGGCACAGAAGAGAGAACACTGAACCCAGGCCAAGCTGCTCACGAGGTGAGGTGAAACGTTATTGTTCTGTAGTGGAATCTAGACGAAAAAGATTAGATTTATAGGCTCCCAAAACACACACACACACACACACACACATTGTACCACCAATTTCTTAAAATGAGCTTTTTTGAGTGTTTATTACCAAGGACCCAGTCAGTAATTTCACTTTTGGAAAGCCATTCTAAAGAAATGATCTTCAATTTAGAAAAAAAGCTCTGTGCACAATGACGTGTATTATCACGGAATTGCTTAGATTGGTGAAAAATTGCCTAAAAATTGAGGAATGGTGAAATAGCCATTCCACTATCATAAAGCCATTGAAGCGATGGCAGTGTGATGTGGATGCACAATGCAAATATGTGGAAATATACACATATAAAAATAGTGGTTACCTTAGGGTATGGGGAGGACAGGTGGTATTTTTCACCATTTTTCTCTAATGAGCTTTTATTACTTTTAGGTTAAAGTAATTTAAATTTTTAAAAATCATTATGAGAATTAAAATTGTAGTTTCTCCTTATGGAAAAGAAGTATGACTATCAACTATTGCCTATATTTTCTGGTTGTCTGCAATAGTAGTTCTGAAACTTTAATGTGCATGCAAATTACTCGAGGATCTTGTTAAAATGTGGGTTCTGATTCAGCAGGTTTGGGGAGTCTTGAGACTGTATTTTTTTAGAGACAGAGAGGGGAAGGGAGAGAGAAAGAGAGGGAGAGAAACATCAATCGGTTACCTCTCTGAGGGTACCGAACCTGCAACCCAGGCATGTGCTCTGACCAGGAATCGAATCAGCAACCTTTTGCTTTGTGGGATGATGCCCAACCAACTGAGCCACACCAGTCAGGGTTGATAATGCATTTCCAATGAGCTCCCAGGTGATGCTAATACTCCTGGTCCATGTACCACACTTTGAGCAGCAAATTGTCAAATTTAGACAACTTGAGATAAATCATCTAAAAATCAAAACCCAAAAATAAACAAACAACAAAAACACCAATTGAGGATTGTTAAAGTCAGGAAAAAGTTCCTATAAATTGACATCATGAAGAGCCAGGTAGCCAAACTACCCCCCAGGTTGGTTTCATGTTTTTTTCCTAAAGATGTTTTTATTCATGTACATAAGCTTAAGAAAATGTCAGTTTTCCATATCATTACAAATTTCACTACATTCGTTTTTTTTTAATTGTGCTACGAATACTTAGCATGAACAGAAAGGACATTTTTTGTTCCCTATGAAGCGACTTGAGTTCATTTTAGATGCCCCTGGAACCAATCCATGATTCTTTCCCTTTCTACAAATGGCCACTCAGCTGTTAGCTTCCACAGAATAAAGCAATCAAGAGTCAGGAGCCCTTTTCTGTGAAATATGCAATGCTTGTCCCCTCCCTCTCGAGGGCTTTCACTGGGTGATAACTCACCGGAACCATCTCCAGCCTGACCCCTGAACTAAACTGTAGAGAAGCTTTCCCATTCTGCCTCCCTCAGGTGACCTGTGGCCTTTGTATGCTATTGCTCATGGATCACGACACTGTTCAATGAGGGCTTGTGTTCATTTCCTATTGCTTCCATAACACATTACTACAAATACAGTGGCTTCAAACAACACAAGTTTATTGTTCTGCAGTTCTGAGGGTCAGGAGTCTCTAAAGTCCAGGTGTTGGTGAGGCTGCGTTCTGTCCAGTTCATGCTGGGGAGAATCCTGCCTCCATTGTGTCGGATCTCTGCTTCTGCCCTCACACCTCCTTTGTCTGATTCTGACACCCCCTGTTCTGCTACCCTCGTATAAGAATGCCAGCTATTATAATACATTGGGCCCACCCAGATAATCCAGAATCATCTTCCATCTCAAGAACCTTAACTTAATGCCATAGGCAAAGTCCCTTTTACCATATAAGGTAACATAGTCATGGGTTCTGGAATTATGTGGACATCTTTGGAGGGACAGGGATATTATTCTCTTATCACGGTGGTCTATTTATAGCCCATAGCTTCTTGCCCCTTGTCAAGTTTATTTTCTTTCTTTGTATGAATAGCTTGATTGACACCTAGGGCGCACCATGGTCAAAGTGATCAACCGTAGAGTGGAGGTATGTTAACCCACTGTTGTTAGTTTTCTATTGTTACATAACAAATTACAGTCAAGTCTTGGTTCACGAATGTCTCCCATCTCAGACAATCCAGTTCTTGACCAAGTTGTTCATGGAAAAAGTGTCTTGGTTGTCAAACCAAACTTCAGTTCTCAACATGACAACTGTTTCAGGCTGATACCTATATGATCAGTCACCTGCGTGATTCTGTTTTCAAACCAATCGCTTCTTGAACAGCCTTCTGGATGAATTAAGTTTGAGAACTGAGGTTCCACTGGACCACAAACTTAATGGCTTGAAACCATGTGAAGTTGTTATCTCATAGTTATCATAGGCCAGGAGTCTGGGCCTGACATGGCTGGATTTTCCGCACAGGCTCCCAGAAGGCTGAAATCAAACTGGGGGTAGGCTGACATTCCTCTTTGGAAGCTCTGGAGAAGAACATGCTTTCAAATTCTTTCAGGCTGTTGGCCAAATTCAGTTCTTCATGGTTGTAGAGCTGAGGACTGAGGTCCCCATTCCTTTTTAGCTGCCAGACAGGAACCCCTCTCTCTGCTCTGTGAGATGGCTCCCTTTCATTCTCTCAGGGCTCCCACCACCTTCAAGCCAGCAATGGCAAGGGGAGGGCTTCTCAGACTTCCAGTCTCTCTGACATCCTTTTCTGCCACCTTCTTCTCCCACCAGCCAGAGACAGCTCTCTGCTTTTAAGGGCTCATAGGAAATTAAACTACCCATATAATGTCCCTTTGTAAAGTGAGCAATGAGAGAAAAGGCAATGTGATATGAGATGTAGAGGCTGGAGTGATACACTTTGAAGAGGGATGAAGGGGTCACAAACCAAGAAATACAGGTGGCCATGGGAAATTGAAAAGGGCAAGGAATGGCATTCTCTTCCAGAGCCTCTTGAAGGAATGCAGCCCTGCCAACTCCCTGACTTTATCTCAGTGAAACTGATTTCAGACTTCTGAGCTACACAGCCAGAAGAGAATAAATCTGTGTTGTTTTAAGGCAAGTTTGCAGTGATTTGTTACAGTAGCAAGAGGAAACTAATACACTGCCCTCTCTGACTCCAACATTCACAGCCATGAGAATCATGCAGAGCCCTGAGCCACACCTCCAGAGGGTCTGGCTCAGGAGGTCAGGAGCCTACCATTTCACAAGCATCCCCAGTGGATCGTATCAAGTAGCTCTCAGGCACACTGAGAGACATAAACCTAACCCGAGCAACACAGACAGTGGGAACTCCTTGCTGACTGGCAGGCCAGTGGTGGAGAGAGACTGTGAGGCCCCCTCAAACCAACTAATTCATCAGTTCACCACACAGAGGGGTCACTCACTGTGCCTCTCAATCAGCTGAGCAGACTGAACTAGGTCATGAGGGCCACCAACACTTTGCCCACTGGGTACTCAGAGGCGATGTTCACAGAGAGCATGGGCTGCTGTTCCTAGGAACCAGTAGACACATATCACTCGGCTTCGACCTCACAAAAAGCAGAAAGGGCCGGGAAGCCTGGTCAACATGGAGAATGCAGTAAGAGAGGAAAACCTGCCAAGCTGGGCTGGGGGGACTCGGCAGAGAACATGGGAGCCAAAAAAAAAAATTGAGGGGGTGGAGGAATAAGAAAAAGGAAATCAGAAAAAGACAGATTGAGAACAGTCAGTGATTATGAGTAAGATGTGGGAGCTGTGAGGGAGACAATTGCTGTGCCGTCCGAGCCAAGGACAGGGTGGGGGTGGGACAGCCGTCTGTGCAGCCGGTGGCTTCTGTCAAAGCCACCAGGCTGTGCCATGGCCCTCGTCCCCCACCTCCAAGTCCCCTTTCTATGCAGAAGGGCGTGCCTGCTCACGTCACCCGTGGCAAGGAGCCATGACATAGATGCTAGATGGTTTCAGGGAGACATAGCTCCCCAACAGAAAATTTAAATTAATGCTGGGTTTAGAACTCCACTCCAGGAGCTTCTTGTGATAAAACCTTAATGCAATAAGACAACCAGAAAAGCAGTATTGAATGCTACCAAGAGGGGAGAGGTATCAGTGTGTGTGTGTGTGTGTGTGTGTGTGTGTGTGTGTGTGTGTGTGTGAAGCTTGGAGATCACTGTCCATTTGGAAGGTGTTCTTGGGCCACACAAATACACCCACACACACAAATGAAAGTGAGTCCATCAACAAAGGCTTCTGAAGAAGCAAAGCGTAAGGAGTGCAGATGAGACCGTGTTCGCCCACACTCGGTCCTCCCAGGGCCACTGTGGCTGCACCGTATCCGTAGTTCCTGTTTCTGGAACACTTCCTGAAAGTGAGGCTTTACACCACACTATTCAAGTGCATCAACTCATTGCCTCTTCATAGCAATCCTTTCAAGAGAGGCATCACTCTGCTCCCATTCTCCGGGGGAGGAAGGCTGCTCAGAGAGGTTCAAGTCACTTGTCTGCAGTCCCCACAGCTTCTGTGAAGCCAGGGTCAGGATTTGAAGCCAGTCCACTTCAAAGGACATGCTCCTAACAATCACCATGTCACACCTGTCAGCTCTGTGTATTTAGCCGGGGCAGACAAAGTGCTACCCACTGGCACCCTTTGCCTCTCTTACTAGGATGTGATAATTAACTTCTCCAAGGAGGGGGCCTGGCTCAAGTGGACCTGTGGAGAGGTGAGATGCAATACCGCAGGCATCAGGAAGAGGCGAGGAGACACACCGCATCCCCAGAGGACGTGGCCCTAAGGACAGACACAAAATGCAGCCATACACAGGGAAGGCAAAGAAACCCCGTGCACTGTTGCTGTAATGAGGCCTCTGTTCCACAGAGGAAAAGGAGCCTGGCTTTTTCAGATGACCAATCTGCTCCCACCACCCACACAAAACTCCTAACAAAGCGGAACCCAAACGCAGAGAGGATTAATCCTACCTCCACAGCCGCACGCCTACGTATTTTTTTTCCTGGCCCATTGCTGTGGTACAAAGACACACACGCAAAGGTGGATTATCAAATCAGCTTCCTAAATGACATCTTGCTTGTTAAGTTTAAATTGCAAACTACTGTTTTCAAATGCCTGCATGGCAGGGGAAACCAGGGAACTGTGAAGGGTGATAGGCGTGCTATTCAGTGGTGAAAAATAATGCTGGGCCTTATAATTGCTTCAGAATCAGTCATTTGACAGTACAAAGAAAAAATTAACTGAGATAAAACTGTCTCTTGGGGATGTAATTAGGATTATTCCAAAGCAATCATTATTCATTTTACAGATTGGGAAATTGCTCCCAAAATATAACCTATTTGGTGATAGAAAGCGATTTCAATGTAATTCCCTTAAACGATTTTGATTCTTTATCTCAAATTCAATTGCATTTTAAGAAATCAAAAGAGTAAACAGTTTTTAGAATTAGAATTATGTTTTTCCCATTTATTTATTTATTTTTAGAGAGAGGGGAAGGGAGGGAGAGAGGGGGAGAAACATCTATACGCTAGAGATACATCAATCTGTTGCCTCTTGCACGCCAGCTGGGGACCTGGCCCTCAACCCAGGCATGTGCCCCAACTGGAAATTGACCAGCGACCTTTCAGCTTACAGACCAGTACTCAATCCACTGAGCCACACCAGCCAGGGCAGAATTATGTTTTTTGATTGCCTCATTTTAAAAAAAAAGGACATTATGTAGGTGGACTGATTTGCTAATATCTTATCCTTGCATGTTCTGTGCATTTACGTGTGACCTTCAAAGCACAAAAAATATTTTTAAACTCATGACTAGACAAAGGAGGGACAAAGACTAGCTCAGGACAGATGAGATGATGGAGAGAAGGCAGAACAATCTACCATCTAGTTTTCTTCTGCCTTTGACAAAGAGCAAAAATTGAAAAGAAACAACAAAATTTAAAGCAGATACCATTATAAAAGGGGAGAACTACAGGTCAATTGAATGTGGGAAAGAGAAAAATACTGAATAGCTATTATTTAAATACTCCTACTAAGAGTTTATGGTCTCCTATATATAATTTTATTAATTCATTTCACCTCAATAGAGTCAATAAAAATAAAAATTTTTTAAATAAATTTAAAAAACAGTCTATTGTCTTCAGATTGCTGATTGGGAAACTGAGGCTCAGCTAATCAGGGCCTAAGATGAAGTTTGATCCCTTTAAACTTCTGTCTGTCTTCTCTTTGTAGTCATTCATTCATTCAACAATCATCAATAAGGGACCGAGGACACAAAGGAGGATGGGGGAAAAGGTCCAGCTGGTCCTTAGGGTACCTCTAACTAGGATGTGAGCTTACCTCAAGGCAAGCTTAGAACAAACACCTCTTGCTCCTTTAATGTGAGTCCAGGATTTCAAGCCTGTCAGTTAACATCTCTGGACCCTGCAGGTCTTTTCAGATAGGATCACAGACCCTTCAGGTCATGTGAAGACGCACCAGGAAACTTGATTGAAGCAGGAGCCCCCATCTTAAATAAAGGGAGTGAGAGAGAAAGACAGATATTGATTTGACATATCATAGCAATAACAAAAATATAAGCCTGGAGGTAGGATTTTACCTTAAACCAAGTGGTTTCAAATACTCTTTTGAGCCTGCTCAAAATTACACAAGCCAGCATGTGCCCTGAGCATCATTATCTGCCTCTCAAGCATGAGCCAACAGGTGCAAAGGAGTTAGATCACTTGACCAAAAGAAAATAACAGGTACAACAGCCAGTTTGTCACACTTTTCACTGGATGCCGATACTGGTAGGTGGGAAGGAAAATTGATGAGGAACCATTGTGGCTCCAGTCAACAAGTTCTAGTTCCAATTATACACAAGTCTCATAGCCATGGCTAAGCTACTCCACCACTCCCGGTCTTAACAATGTCTTCTGCAAAATTTCAATAATGCTGATCCTGCCTACCTCTATCTCATGAACCCACTGGGAGAAACATTTGGTTATGTGTAGAGTGCATCAACAAATGTACGGCAGAGTTATAATTAAGATCTCTGAGCATTTTTAAAACAAAGAGTTGATTGTAGGGAACTCACATATAGTAAGGCAAAGAAGTTCCCACCCCCACCCCCACCTTCCTTTCTTGTCACCTTCAACTTCATTGCTTTCCTAGATAAAGTTTCTAGATGGGAAAAGAGGGGCATGCTCAACATCCTCTCTGTACTTCAGGGAGAATGGAAGCATAGGGATAACCATGAAGAGGAGAGGAAGGGAGAGGAGAGGAGGGGAGAGGAGAGGCAGTTTCTGGGCATTAAAATACGTAGGGATTGCATAATTGTCACATCTGTTCTTCTTTCTTGGGTTTAAATGGTCCTTGCTCACAGAGCATTTTAGAAATCATCCTGTTAACAGGTGTCTACCCCAGCTGAACAACTGAATCAACCTAGAAGTTTGTGTGTACTAAATAGACAATAGCCTTTTTCCACAACAGAAGTTGTTATTTCCTTGTGGACAACATACAGAAATGTGTGCTGGATGTCAACAAAAGCAAAGATTACCCAGCTGGCTGCAAACAAGCATGCTCAAACAATGCCAGTCAATGAATTGAGGTCAATGGGAAGGAAGAAAGATGGTCAGAATCAATATTTTTATCTATAAGATAATGAAAATTTTGAAAGCATATTCACCAAAAGTGGGATTGTGTCAACCTTTAAAACAAAAAGGTAAGCAGTTTAGCAAGGAAAATCAAGTTTATTCTGAAATAGCAGAGGAACCATAAGCAAGTCTGGAGAACAAAGAGGAGGAGTGCGTTCTTATAGGGGAAGGGAAGAAATTGGGAGGTGTGATTCTGAACAAAAGTTCATTGGAAGAAAGTGAGAGTTCTAGTTGTGGTGGCTTCCCATTGGCTGAGTTGTTGCTGGGCAACTAGAAAATCTTCCTCCTTCCTGCTGGGGTTGAAAAGTAAGCTTCTTCCAGCTGAGGTATATAAAGTAAGCAGTAAGAAGTAGTATATGCATGAAAGCCCTCCCTTCATGGCTTCCTGACTCCATATTGAATGTGGTTTTCCTTTATTCATTTTCACAAAAGGTAGCTAATATGTTAGGTAGAAGAGTCAAAACTCAGAATGATACTTATAAGATGCCATGATATTTTTATACAAACAAGAATTTTAAAGATCCTTAGGTTGAAAATTAATATAAGTTCAAATGGAGACCATATTCATTCATTTAAAAAAAACTTGGGTACCTGTTATGTTCTGTGCACAGTGGTTGTAGCGGTGATCAAGATTAACAAGCTTCCTGGCCACCTGGAGCATCCAATCTATGTTGTGAAACCGACAATAAGAAATAAACATAGTCATGACAAGATAAATTTAGGTTGTAGCAAAGAAGACAGAGAAGTTTCATTTGATGAAGTAGAAAGAAAATCAGAGATATGTGGGTTCACGGAAGCCTAGTAAGAACGTGTTTCTAGGAGAATTGAGGCTTCTACTTCAGGAGTCACATCTTGCCACGTGAGATCATTTGTGTTCTTGACAAGAGCAGTTTCTGCAGAATAACGGGGACACAAGGTTTCTGGAGTAGGCTTCAGAAGGTGAGGGGTGAGGACATGCAGTCAGGTATGGATGACTCTTCCAAGAGGTTTTACTAAGAAAGGGAGCAAGAAAAGAAGGCAGTGACTGGAACATGTAGTGAACCAGCAGGAATGATTAAGTCAAAGGGTAGATAGTGATGATACAGGAAAGACAGAAAGCTATTGTTATAGAAACAGAGTCCTGGGAAGAAGGAGATAGGACATGAAGTCTCCCAAGGTTCCTCAAATAGTTTTCAATGAATTAATTAATCAGGATATTTTAATTTATTCCCACTATTGTCACAGCCCAACAAAGGAGAAAAACACATACATTATATATGCACATAATCTGAAGAAGAAATGCAACTGTGGCAGGACCTTGGAAGGGGAGGTGGACAGTGTGATGAGACTGTCTATCAGGGCTTTCAACCTAGTGAGGAAGTCAGAGAGGGCTTCCTTGAGGAAGTGATGCTCAGGCTGCAAGCCAAATGTTGAGTGGACTCTAGCCAGTCAAAGAAGCAGTGCAATCAGCATATGCAAAGGCCCTGCATTGGAGGGGAGGGCCTGGGAGAGCAGTGAGGCTGGAGCATGGAGGATGAGGGCATGCAGTCGGAGATTAGGGTAAGCCTAGGCGGGGCCTCAGAGGACATGTAAGCAGGTCTTAGAAAACAGATGACTTTGAATACCGCTTTACTCTCGCTAGGCTGGCGATAGTTTAAAAAATGTGAAACAAGTATTGCAAGGATATGGAGAAATTAGAATCCTCCCACGTTGATGGTGGGAATATGAAATGCTGCAGCCACTGTGGAAGACGGTATGATGGTTCCTCGAAAAGTTAAACGTGGAATCATCACATGACCCAGCAACTCTACTAGGTATATATGCCCAAAAGAATTCAAAGCAAGGACTCGAACAGATAAATGCGCACCAATGTTAACAGCAGCTTTACTTACAGGAGCCAAAAGGTGGAAACAACTCAATGTCCAAAAGATGAATGGACAAACAAATGTGGTCCATCCATACAAGGGAATATTATTCAGCTATCTATAAAAAAAGGGAATGAAGTAGTGGTGTATGCTGCAACATTATGCTAAGTGAAACAAGTCAAGACACAAAGGCTACTTCTTATAAGATTCCACTGATATGAAATGCCCAGAATAGGCAAGTCCATACAGACAGAAAGTAGAGGAGAGGTTGCCCGGGGCTGGCAGGCCAGGGAATGTGGAGTGCCTGCTGGGTGGATAGTTTCCCTTTGCGGTGGTGAAATGTTTTGGGACTAGATAGTTATGATGTTTGCACAACATGTGAATGTACTAAATGCCACTGAATTCTGCACTTTAAAATGGTTAATTTTATGTTGTGCATTTTACCTCAATAAAAACAAACAAACATACATCCATATGACTTGGAGTGTTTCAGCTCAAGGGAGGAAGGAGTTCCAACCTCGCCAGCTGGGGATTTACATCTCATTCAGACCTCCTACTTAAAGAGGAACTTTGCAAAATTAGAGGGGGTTGGGAGGCCCACAGTAACTTGGGACGGAAAACATTTTAACAGTTACATTTGTTGAGAAATAATAGTAGCAAGCTCCCCATCCGGAGAAGTATTCAATTATACCTGAATGGCTAAAGCCATGGACAGGACACAAGGGATTTCTGAATGTGGAAGATTGGACTGGATGAGTTATAAAGTTCCTTTAACTCAGAGACTCTGTGACATACTCTCAAAGGATCACTTGAGACAAATGACAGGAAAATCCTAGCTGAAAGCAACATTATTTTTTCCAAAAGAGTATCAGATTCGTTATTACTAGGCAAATAGAAAGTGTGCAAGGAGTATTATCAGCTAATAAAAATGATGGGTTAGTAATTAAATAATTTTGAGCTCTACACATGGTTTCATTTAAAATTTCATCTGCAAAAACAAGGACACACTGTCCACATTAGCTATATTCTTTGGTGTTTGTTGTGAGTTCCTGATGCCCCACTGTGAACTCTGATCTAGATTCATGTATATGGGTAACTTGGCCACAGTCCAAAAGTACAGAGTCCCGTGAAAGACACAAGCATTAGAGGTGGATATAACCCAGACACGCGAAGTGAAAGGCTCAGTACAAACCAAAGAAAAACGACTTGCCAATTGCTCTGCTTCACAGAAAGACAGCATGAAATGACCTGCGTTTAAAGGCCACATCTGCTTTTAGCCAGCTTTGAATCCTGGGCCATCTGGGTTGCGGCTGTGTTCTATGTTGCCTCCATCCTGCTCACTTCTAGCCTGTGACTCTGTAAGACCCATGGCAGGATGTAGCCATATTCCCCATCCTCGAAGCCACAGCTGAACTGGAGGCTGATTCTGAAAGGTGACCCCAGAACAGATCCCTGGCTGAGGCCTTGCACTTGTTCCTTCTAGCCCAGATCAGGGATCTTTCAATTGAGAAACATTTTCTATGGATGGTAATGCGGTGGAGTGGACAGAGCTTGGATTAGGATAGAGCAAGGCTCAGATCTAGATTTGCCTCGTACTCGGTATGTAACCTGGGACACATGACCTAATAGCCCCAAGGCCAAGTTTCCTCATCAAAGGAAATACAACAAAAGGTCAGGCCGCCATAAGATAACCAGGAAAATGTGAGAGGGAATCTAGGTCCCTCATGGTAGATGCTCAGGAAGTTCAGGAGAGGACCAGGGCACAGAGAGCAGGGACACCTCCATCTGTCTCCTGCAGGTGACTGGAAAAGCCACTTGAAGACTCATGATGACCCCAGGGGATGATTAGCTCCTTAAACATTAGGCAGGCAAAAATCATGTCTTCTCCTCTTCCATCCCCAAGTTGAACATGGAAAAATGTAGGAGAAGGCAAAGTTCATCATCTTGAAGGTGCTTTAATCTTTATCTCAGCTGCCTCTCCAAGATCCGGAAAGCTCTTCCTTGTAGGTTTTCTCGGCTCCCAGCCCAATCCTCAACCCCCTGGCTCGGCACTGACTGCCCCTGCCTGGTAGAACCTATGTACGTTGTACTTTTTGTTTTCTGTGCCCTTCTTCCATCTCTGCCTCTGAGAGCTGGCAAGTTAATAATGGTCATATTTCTAATATCAATATAAATGTAGACATTTAGAAAACCATCTGGATTCATACCCAAGGTGTGAGGGATCTTTAGCCTTAGGGAGTATTTGCAGTCTTAAAGCATGTACATTTAAACTCAATTTTCTTTTTCCTAATGAAATGACCTAAGTCCAACTTCATAGCAAAGTTACTTTGTTAATTTCCTGTTGCTTCTTGCTATATTGGGCTACTTTGTGTTTGCTCACTACTCAAGGCCACCTGAACCCCATCCCTCCCCAGTAAGTAAGTCAATAAAACACAGTGTAAGAGAAGAATGGGAATCCACTCTTTCCTTCCACCCTCTAGAACTGATGCGGAGTCAAGCGACGGCTCCTCCACCTGCCTGAAAGAAAATACAGCACAATTTTGGACTGTAGAGTTCCATCCCTTTTTGCACCACAAAATCCCAGAATGCCCTCACCCTAAAGATGTGGCAACTACAACTGTCTCCAGACATTGTCAAATGTCTGCGGGGGGGTGCAAAATTATCCAGAGCTGAGAACCAGTTAGCTAAGTCAATAATTTATGTAACGACTTCCCTTTTATTAAACAGCCATTGCTTGCTTTCTTATTTTTGTTTTACTGTTTTGCTTGCTATTACATCTTGCTCTGTGATAACCATCCTTTTACATTAATTTTTACCAAAACAGTCATTCTTTAGTTAGGAGAGAGTCCCAGAAGTGGGATTATTAGGTCAGAGGCTACGAATACTTTTAAGTCTCTTGCTTCATACTGCCAAATAGCTTTCCAGAAAGGCTCTACCAATTTATTCACCCACCTGCAAGGTAGAATTGCTTGATTTTTAAAAGGCTTTAGTTACTTAATATGAGAAAATTGGTTTATTACTTTCAAATAGCATTTCTTTGACTAATAGGCAAGAATGCATATTAGATGTCTTCTGCACCCTGTCTGCAATATAACCTTGTTAATTTCCCAACCGCTGTTTTGTTTTTCTTAAGGGTTTTCAGGACAATTGCCTGTTGAAACCAGTCCATGACATTTCCAAAGTGAGTAAAAATTTCTATTAAAATGTGGCTTTCCTTTGACATTGTGTACACACTTGCTCTAACTTGGATTTTATCACAGCATCCCATGTGATTAGTGCCAATATTTGGACAGCTGTTATGCCTTTTCTTTAGTTAAAAAAAAAAATCTAAGACTTCTAGGGAATGACAGAAAGTGTATGAAAGGGTTTACTTTCATCCCAGTGCACAAAACCTTAGAGTTCTTGCTCCCGTAGCGGCTGAGTGAGGTCATATCGTGTCCAAATACTATTTCAGATTGTCGTGCCAAATCCCATGCTGTTGTTTTCACTGTCTCCTAGGGGCCTCCCACGATGTAGGAACCTACCAAACCAAACACTCTTCCCTAAATCAGGATTTAACTTAGAATGACTTCCTCCTTGCCCCCTCCCCCTTCCCGGTTGTTTCTGCCCTTTGCAGGCAGTCCTAGTCGCTGTCACCTGGATTGGATTCCTGCATACCCGTGCATTTAGGCCTCATTCAAATGGATTGCTTTCCTGTAACAGGAGGACAAAAAGTTAAACCTATGAGCTCCGTGTTCTTTTATTAATTCGTGAGATTGGTTGGCTATGACCATTCCCCAGGGATTGTGAAAATGAGCCACTGATCTGCCAAGCACAAATCTCTGTCCTTTTATGCAAAATATTATTAGGCTTTCTAGAGCCCTGCCTTGATGAAATCTTCTCTAATCCAATAAATTTCAATAGATGAAATGTTTGCCTCCTCCACACTTTCTCAATCCCGAAGCCTCTTTCTTCTGGCTTAAATGTCCCTTAAGTGTACTATCTACTGTTACTGTTTATGTAACCCCCAGTTCAAGTAACGCGATGTATTTTCGAAACAATGAAGAAGCACAACATAAACTATCAGGGACTCAGAAATGTCTCAGAAAGCAGTAGCCATAGAAAAACTGCCAGGATCTCAGCGCTTTGCTAATACCTTTGGAGACAGGAAAATTCTTCTCTAAGGAGACAGAAGGAATTTAAACCCTGGACAATGTGAAACCATTAATTCACTTGCAAGCTCACACGGGAGGCCTGAGCGGGTGAAGCGGTGACTGGGGCGAGTCCGAACCTTCTCCCAGAGCATGCCGGGGTGGGCTTCCAGGGAGCGAGTGGCCTGATTCCCGATACCACCGAATCTGCCACCACCCCAGATCGGAAATTGCCCCCTGTGCCCTTCGAAGCCATTTGTTACCCACAAGTAACTCCAGTCTGTGTTGGCAACCTTGGCTGCACGTTTCAATCACCTGGGGAGTTTTTGACTTGGTCCCACCCCTCTGAGGTCCTGATGACACAAAAGCTCCCCAACCTACCCTGGTTGAGATCTGCTCAATTAAATAAACCACTCGCATCCCATATGTGAAAAAAACGATCTGGGACTGTGGACTGGGACAAAGCTGTCAAATGCTGTCCTTGGGGCAGCGACCCCGGCCTCAGTTTCTCTATCTGCACAATGGGTGATAACTAAGACCGCAAAGCCCCTCCATCTGTTGAGTTCTCTTTTCTGAGATCCTGGAAGCCCACTCCCCTTTCTCTGCACACCCCCCCACTCCAGTGACTTTTCTGGTTTCCATGCCCCTGGGCACTCGCTCGGGGGTCCCAGGAGACACTGGCCAGCTTGGCCAGCCGCCTGGGCGCGCCTGCGGCGGGTTCGGGCTCCGTTGCGGGCGCACAAAGCCCCTGGCGCTGACGTCAGGGCCCCTCTCGGCGCGGCCGGCCCCTAGTGCAGGCGGAGCCGCGCTGCTCTCCCACCCCAGCCCGAGAGCCAGGAGCCAGCCGCCAGCCCAGCAGCCCAGCGCAGCCCACCCGGAGCCCGGCCCGTGCCCGCCCGACCTGCAAACTCATACCACTGGTTCATCCCGTCCCCAGGGAGCCAGCGCCCCTCCCGCCCGTCTCCAACCATGGGTAAGCCAGGGCGCTGGCCCGTGCCACCGCCACGGCCACAGCCCCGCGCCCATGCCTGCTCAGGTGGGGCCTCCTGGGGCACCTCTGCCACTGGGCCGGGGCGCGGGGCGGAGGCTGGAGGTGGGAGGGGCGCGGCGCAGGTGTCCGGAACGCCCAGGTGCGCGTCCCTGCCCCATCCTGGGGTCGTCCCCTCCCTGGCTGCGCTCTGGCAGCTCTTCGGCTGCACCCCGGGAAGGGAAGAGCAGGGCTCCCAGGAGGGTTTCAGAGAGAGCAGACGGAGCGTCCCAGGAGGCTTTATTTCAAGGGATTGTTAGAGAGTAGCTAGCTTCTTGCCCATTTCCCGGGACGCTCTCCGTCCCTGTCGCCCAAGCTCCCAGCTCAGAGTTCGGTCCTGTCCCGCCCTGCCGCGGTTCAATTGGCCTTAAACCCACACGAAACAAATGCCCAGTTTCCCATGTCTCTCGGAAAACCCCATTTGAGAACCATGACCCTTCAAGCCAGGAAGGTGTGAGGGGAGAGGGACAGGATGGGCCAGAGGGGTTCTTTTCTTTGTCCCCTGTTCCAACTACCAAAATGCGGACCTGGGCGCAGGTGGAGACAGTGTGTCAAGCAGGTTTCAGTGCAGTTGGGGATCGACTAGTAACGGTGAAAACCCAGCTTTGGAGCTTGAAAATCTCCAACCTGAACCCGGGCGGATGTTAGGCGGCTGAAGGATTCTTTCTGTCACCTCCTAACACCCTGAAATGCTGCCGTCAGCAACATGTCGTTAAAAGGGAAACTCGAAGAGTGCGGTGGAAATCAATCTAATTCCACTGCACCCCGGGAAATGTCTGAGCGCCGTGCTGGGGAAAGGGGCTTCTCTCCCTGCTCTGTTATCCTTCTCTAGTGGCTGACAGACTCTAGCCACCAGCGCCACAAAAACCACAGACTGAAGACCTCTCCGAAGCATTCCTAATGAGGCAGTCAGTGGGTTTAACCATTGCGGGTTAATGGTGAGGGCTAGGGAGTTCCCTGCCAGTCCCCCAACCCTCCATTTCTGGCTTCTTACCCCCATCCTCTATCCCCTCTGCCGTTGAGTGTGGGTTGGGGGGGTAATTTTGTGCCAATTAAAATTTTGGCAAGGGATAGTAAGGAGGGCACAGTATTTTGCATTAAAAGGAAGTGCAAACAATTTTGTAGTTAAATCTTTTTTTTAATTTACTAGGCAATCAAAATGTGAAAGGAAATAAGGCCCCTGAATCCAACATGAAATTTTCTTACCAAAGAGTTAGGGGAGAGATAGGATAAAATCCTTCTAGAAAGGGCAGAATTGCAGGACCTGTAACTCTGGTTCCTGCTTCTCCTAATGCCCCCATATGAGTAGTCACATCACTTAAATCTCCCTTTTAAATGAGGTTCACACACAAAGATAGGGGCTGCTGCTCGGCCTGTGACTATCTTGGTCATGGTTGGAGCAGCCACGTTGAAGTCCCACAAAGTGCAGCTTTGAGGAAAGCACTAATTTTCCTGAAGTAAAGTTATTT
The DNA here is from genome assembly GCA_004026545.1 of Mormoops blainvillei. NCBI lineage: Eukaryota > Metazoa > Chordata > Mammalia > Chiroptera > Mormoopidae > Mormoops > Mormoops blainvillei. The sequence goes on along the minus strand of PVJD01003810.1, from coordinate 18,835 downwards.
CTAGTTTTTTAATGCCAAGCATTGGGACTTGTACAGGTTAGAAATTGAGCCTTTAATTATCACATGGGCACCTTCTTGAGAACGGCTCTCACAATACCCGGGACTTAAGTGAGGGTTTTATTTTTCAGTAGGTGTGGAAGTTCTCATGAAGCAAATGCCCAAATCAGAAGCCTGTTCTCAAGGAAGTACTTTGTGTCTTGGACAATTGTTAGTTCTGCACTTCAATTGCCAATTTATGTTAATTTGTGCATACTTCACTGGTTCAGCCTGTATCCTTGGTTTTAGTTTTTAGTTTTTACATAAAAAAAAGAAAGTTCTCTTCATGCAAATAAGGAAACACACTGATTTTCTTTAGTAGGTTCTTAGTAAATACACCACAGGGCCATGAACTGGTTTTAGTTTTCCAGATGTATTCAATTACTGAACATAGTCGATGAATGCTTTAATTGAAATGATGTAATGCTGGGAAAATTCTGACCATTGGTCCATTGAGTTGGGACTGGGGTTCTCATGCACGTCACTTCCTTAAACTGGTGTCAGTTAATTTCCTGGTAAAATGAGGGAGGTTTGTGGAGATAAAAGCCCCTTCAGACTCAAATTTTAAGGTATTCAAAATCTTTAAGTTGAAAAATAAAATAATGAGCAGTGGTGGTGTATACAATTGTACGTTTTGGTGCATCTTAAAAGAAAACATTTTTTATAGTTGAGCTCATTGATTTTTTATGATGTTGTTCAGATATAGTTCACATACCATTACAATTGGCACGTTTAAGTGTACAGAGTCAGGGGTTTTTAGTATATTTACAGTTGTGCAACCACCACCACTAAGTAACATTGTCATTGTCCCAAAAAGAAACTAAGTAACATTGTCATTGTCCCAAAAAGAAAAATAACATTGTCATTTGTCCCAAAAAGAAACCCATTAGAAGTCACTCCTCATTCTCCCCTCCCCCCAGCCCGAGCCCGAGCAACCACTAATATACTTTCTATGGATTTGCCTATTCTGGATGGTTCATGTCAGTGCAATGAGCCAATTGATGTTTGCAGTGTGTTTGACTGTTCAGTAACTTCGGTTGTTTTGCACAATGGGAAAATGTTGATGTATTGTTTGTATGCAGTACACCAACTAACTGAGTGTGATGAAACTAATTAATTCACTGGCTGAAGAGTTCCACATTTGGCCATTGCGCATGTGCGTGTGCACACACATGCACACATTCTCAGTGTTACTCTGGTTTTGCCTGATGGAAACTCACGTTGCCTCACAGCATCCTGATTGTTACCTTATTCATAGGCCTGAAGACATAGCAGCTGAATGGACTCAATGCAGTAACCTCGTATAAGTCATGTGCGAGCTATCCATCCTGCCGTAATATGGATCACGTATCCACAGAGAAAGACCGATTTCGTTTCATTAGCTGCCTATAATTTAAAGTGAAAATTGTATGTGAAATGATCAGATACAGAAAAATGGCTAAGTAATTGTCCTGACCCATCTTGTGGGGAGAAAATTTGTGTGAAGATTATGAACTTATCACTTCACAAAATAGCATGAAAAAATCTGGTTTAGAGCAGTTCTTCTTTAACTATAATGTGCACATAGATCATCTGTGATCTTGTTTAAAAAGTAGCTTCTGATTCAGTGGGCCTGGGCGGGGCCTGAGTTTCTGTGCTTCTAGCAAGTTCCCAGGTGCTGCTGGTGCTGTCGTTCCCAGGACCAAGAAACAGGAAAAGCTGGCCCAGCCCAGCAATTCCACTAACTTGCTGTGGGACCTTGGGTAAATCGTTTTCTCTTCCTAATCTCAGTGTATTACAAAATAAGTATTTGATGAAATTACTTGGGGTGGGAGTCTTACACATTGAAATGGATGTAAGTTAGGAAAACAAATGAGAGGGTAATGTTATGCTTGAAAAACATGAGAAAACAGGTCCCTAATTGAACGCTATTTGTTTCCACGAAGCCAGCATCAGAGGCGTCATTTGTAGTTGCGTTGAATGCTGGCATCTTGATGTGCCTGCCAACAGGACGACTGGCCTTTCTCCGAGGAGACTGGCGAAGGAGTGCTTCCAACTCTGGCTTCTGCCCTCTCCTCCTTAGAGCTGGCTGTTCCAGAGAGCTTTTCCTCAACCCCCACACAGGGCCCAAGGCCACCTTCAGAGGCAAGACTCAGAAGGAAGCACATTGAGGACCCAATGAGACAACACCCGGTTCTGGAAGTTCGCTCAGGAATTCAGATGCAATTGGAGTCAAAGGAATGGTGTCCTGAAGAATAGCCGGCAGGAAGTATCCCAGAATGTGCTAGCCCCCCTCCCCCTGACTGTAAAGATCTACTAATGGCCCACCCTCAGGGAGAGCACTCCCTTCAAGTTTCCCATGCAGACTGAGATTTGGAAGAAACCTTGTAGCCCAATAGGAGTACTGTTTGTGACAAACAGGAAGTAATTAATTATTTAGTATATTTTTGCTCCAGAAAAAGCTGTTGCCCAAACCACTTGACCCCTCCAAGGGTTTCCTAGACAAGATCCTTATCTGCTGTATCAGGGTCAAGCAGCCAGATGGCTTTAAAATGGTCTGGCCTGTGCTTTTCTTTTTGCAACTATGTTTCCAGGTGTCTCCTCTTTGTCAAGGCTTTCTGAAGTAATTGACTTGGTTTTTGAAGAAATAAAAACTCATTTTGGGGCCCTCATATTTTATTACTGTGTGTAATGTTGAATTAAATTTAATAATGAAACAAGTGCAACAGGCATAAAGAGGTTTGGGGTCAAACAAGTGACTCTTCTTAGGTCACAATCCAGCTGGTGGGAGAAGTAGTCTGGAGCGGTCTTCAGAATAGCTTTGAGGTCAAGTTCTGTGGACAATGGTCAGTGTGGTTTACAAAAAGAATAGAGAATATGGGCTTATCATGTGAATGTTGGTTAGAGAGCTTCTGCTGTATTTTAAAGCTAATATCACCCATTTACTCATTTTAACATGATTTTTCTGGTTACTGTTATCTGGCTTGTCAGTGTTTTTCATATGCCTCCTTTTCTGTTCAAATATCAAATCCATCAAGAACAAAGACTGTTCTATCCATTGTTGTGTCCTATGTTCATCCGAATGATTGGAGTATTGTCGGTGCTCCACAAACATTTGTTGAAGGGATAAAGCTTTTTATCATATCAAATGCACTTTATTAAGGCCTATCAACATTCTAAATGTGTAGATTTCAAGGTGTGTAAAATTATATTCATTTATGTATTATAAACTGTGATAGACTATACTAATTTAATAGGGCAAGTGGCATTAATTATTGTGCTTTAATAATATTAATACTTTTAGCACAGTTATTCACAGAATAACAGAAATCAGAGCTTGAAGTCACTTTAGAAGTAATTTGATTGCTGCAGGCATACACAGACACAGAAACAATTTAAAGAGCAGTTTGAGTGTTATTTCATTGCTTTTTTTTTTTTTTGCCTTTAGCTTTTTTCTTTTGATGTTATAAAATTTTTTCCTCTCTCTGGTGAAAAAATATTTCCTTCTTGTCAGAGTTTTGAAGTTCAGGGAAGCTTGAAGAGCAACACAGTTTCAGTGAAATTCACTATTGCCCTGAGGATTGAAAGGCAACGGCAGCCTCGTGTTTCCATTCTCATCATGTACAATTGGGTTAAATGAGTGCCTATTGCAATGCCATGTAACGAGCAAGTGCCAGTGTCTAAGCCTTTGAGCTCCTGTTATATGCCCATCACCATGAAAGCTCTCAAAGATAAGACAGGTGCTCACTCTATAAGCATTCCAAGTCCAGCTCAGTTGAACCAGGTGCGGTGCTAAGCCTTGAAGCAAAAAATAAACAAATACATAAAAAACACCCAACCCTGTCCTCAGATCCCCACAATCACTTCGGAGAGGCAGATAAACGATTATAAGAGAAGTAAGTTAAAGGTCCTGTAGAATAATGTCCTCTGTCTGAGGGAATAAAAGGGGGTGGTATTTCAAAGAGGGGTTCCCAGAGGAGGCAGTTACCTTTGATCTGAGCCTTGAAGGACCACCAGAACGACAGGGGTCTGAGTGGGTAGGTAGGGAGGACATCCCTGGGCCTGGGTACAGATATGGAAAAGCAGGAGGCATGACAGAGGCTGTTGCTTGGGCACGCTGAGGAACTGGGTGTGGCCTGAATGTGGGGGGACTGGGCAGAGCTGAGGCTGGAAGACAGGCCAGGCCATTAAAGAACTTGGTCATTACCCTTTTGGTCACAGAGAGAATCATGAAGGGAATTTAAACAGGGAAGCAACAGCTGGAGGGAAATGACATTCTATGCAAGGAGACAAAAGAATCTCAGATTGAATCATTGTCTAATTGTAAAATTGCAAATAAAAGTCTAGGAGCTCTGAGGAGGGTGAGACCTTCTAGTTCATACGAAGCTTCTGGTGGAGAGTTGGATTTCAGGTGTGTTGAGAAGGGTGGAAAGGAATAGGTTGTACACATGGAAGACAGGTAGGAGAGAGCAAGGTTTCCCATGGGACTGGCCACAGCAGAGAGTAAGGTGTAGGGGGAAGGTAGGAAATAAGAAGTCGGGGGCTGGGGGGCAGGCAGAAAAGGCCGGATGAGGTGTAACAAATTTTAACTGATCACAAATGGACACATGTAGATTAATCTGGCAGAAATATTTTAAATCTTGTCTGTTGCCTCCTCTCTTTCAAAAGATAAATTGGAGAAGAAAGGAAGGGTGAACCTTTCTGGAATGGAAAGGGTGTTCTTGGGTATGATTCCAGAAGGACTGGTGAAATGGAACCTGATCCTTGTCTATATGTTTATTTGATTATTAATTTTAAAAGTGGTATTATTTCTCCTTAAATATTTGAAAGAATTCACCAGTGAAGCTATGTGGGCCTGGAGTTTTCTTTGTGGAAATGTTTTGAATTGTACTTCTTTCACAAAGGTAGTACTATTCGATTTCCTCTTTCTCTTTGTTATAGTTTTGATACATTGTGTTTTTCAGGGACTTTTTCCATTTTATACATTACTAACTTTATTGGCATGAAGTTGTACATAACATTGTTATATTATGTGTTTTATCCTCTTGTCTGTAGGATCAATGGTGATGTTCGTTCCTACTGAGAAAGATACTTTGCATTTTCTTTATTTTTCTTGATCAGTCTTGGTCATTTATTTTAAAATTTATTTTTGTAGGTTGATACTTACATCTGATAAGTCATCTAATAGATTAGCTGACCACTGAATTAAAAAGAAATCACATTTTCTAGGAATCAGAAAATAGGATTTTAATGTCTAGAAGTAAAAATTGCTTACTTTGTTACAAAAAAAATCTGCCAAGGGAAAAAGTGTTTAAACCTGATGTTTTTAATTTTACTTTTAACTGCTGTATGTAATTCAGTATATTTGAACTTGATGTGGCAAGATCTATTATAAATAATCTTAAGTTAGAGTTACTACATAGTATTTGCTTGTATACAAGGGGAGACCCCAAAAAACAAGAATTATCTTCTGGAGGGAGAGCCTTTGTAGTACAGGTTTCCCTCGCTAGGTAAGTGTTCTATGAACCCATCTGCATCGGTGTGCCAGCTGGCGTTGTTGTGAGAGGCTTCAGTGAATTATTTTTGGGGGGGGGAAACTCTTTCAGCGTGTTTGCCCACTTCATGTTTGGTGATTTATGAGTGTACCTGCCCACACTGCGCTGAGTATTCGACAGTTTTTGACCCAAAATAGCATGACCTCCATGCCCCACCTTCCCTGTTCACCTGATCTCCCCTAAGTGACTTTCATTTGCCTAGATGAAAAAAAGTCCTCCAAGGGAAATGTTTTGCTGATGTGGAAGAGGTGAAACAAAACATGGCTGAAGCAAAAAGGCATCAAAACGAATGAGTTTAAAAACTGTTTTGAGCAGTGGGAAAAAAAATGTCTTGATAGGTATATTGCATCACATGGAGGGTACTTTGAAGGTGACTGAGGTTTAAACATGTAAGAATGAATACACAATTTTTTATAAATAAATTCTGGGTTTTTTGGGTTCCCCCCTCATATTTGTTTTACCTTGACGATTGACTGAAATAAAAGAAGTTTCCTTTCCTTCCCTTCCCTTTCAAGTGTACTTTTAAAGCATGATTTCTCAACCTTAGTACTTTTGACATTTTGAGCTGGATGATCCTTTGTCCTGTGCACTATAGGATGTTTAGTCCCATCCCTGGCTTCCACCCACTAGATGCCAATAACACTCCCTTAGTTGTGGCAACCAAAAATGTCTCCAGATATGGCCAAATAACAACTGTTGAGGGAGAATGCAAAATCACCCCATTCTGAAAATCACTGCTTTAAAGTAAAGGGATTGAAAACCATGCGTACTTCACAATATTATGAAATCTGAGTAGTGATAGAACTTGAAAACTTGACTCTGAACACGTCTGCAAAATGGGAAGAGCTCTGGCCTAAAAGGTATTGTCCTTCAGAAAGGGATGCTTGATTTTTCTAGCTGAAGGAAGATTTGCTTTGTTTTCCCTCTGGTCAATATTACCAAAGGATCTGGAGCTAGAATGGGGAGCCTTTCAGACCATCTCATTCACTCTTTCTTCACAGTAAAATGGCCCCTAAACCATCTCAATGATGAGATCAAACACCCCTGCAGATAGAATGCCTGGCTTTCCTTGGCAACTTATTCTCATGTTCAGGGCATTTTATCTTTGAAAGGGCTAAATCAATATGAAGTTCATTTTGCTTATTAAAATCATTTCCATCATCTTTTGTTCTCTTCATTAAATGGAAAGACATCAAGGATCCAGCCCCGTTTCTTAACATCCTTAATTACCTGGATGGCGTTTCTAAATTTAGAATTCATCTCCTTAGCTATAATCATATCTACCTAGATTAAGCCTTTAAGGCAATCCTCCTGCATGTTCTGTCATTCTGTTCCTTCCTTGGAGTCTGTAGTCATGACTTATGTTTTTCCATGTGTTTGGGAGACACGGGAGTTGTAAGAGAAAGGGCTGATTTTTCCCTTGTTGATCACAGAGATCCTTTAAGGAGAGTCAGGAACCTCCTTGCCCCTCTTCCATCATCCTCAACTCCTACCCACCGATAGAGACCTTCAGGTGGTGTTTTCTGAGAGATCTCAGCAGGAACGCTGGAAGCAAAGTTTAGAAGGAACCTAGAAAATCTCCTATTTCGCATGGTCACTGTTTTAGGTGGGTTTCAAAGTGGCAGCTTAAATTCAGGCATCTGTTCCTTCACACAAGGAGCAATGTAATTAGCAGAGAAATTCAAGCCCTTCAGATAACTTTATTTCTGCAGCATTTTTAAGAAATATTTTCCTTTTAGTTTTTCACATTGCATATTTTTTGATAAGTAGGACAGAATTAAGAACATAGATTAAGAAGCAGGATGTTATTAGCCCTTTAGAATCCCCAACAAGCTCCCTTCCAGGCACCTCTGACCAGTGGCGCTCACTCCTAATTTCACTCCAACCTAGTGTTGCCTGTTCTTGCACTTTGTATTAATAGAATCATACAGTATAAACTCTTAGGTCTGGCAGCTTTTGATCAACATTAATATCGTTATTTTAAAACTCAGTGGTGTTTTCAGTCTTGAAAATAGACCTGCTTCTAAATCATTATGGTTAAAAGTATGTATCAAATGCCTGTGTGCATAGAGCTGTGCTGGAGAGTGAATAAACCACTACCTCCCGCCCTCCATCTTAAGGGGAAACACCAACACAGCAGGTGTGATAAGGACTTTGAAAATAATTGATGAGAGATGACGAAGATAAGGCATGCCCATTATCCACCTTGGAATGGAAAGTACATCATGAGGGGTTGTGAATAAAGAGGAAGTTTGAGATGTTGCATATTTTTATTCAGGATAGATCGGTATGAATATTTTATGTCTTCAGAGTATAAGGATATAATATGTTGAGATCTCCCTTCAGTTAGTTTCCTGAAGAAGATGGAGCTTTAGAAATTGTCTGGATTAACGGTAGTCAGTCAGCTGTTGGCTAGCGGGTAGTCCAAGCGGAGCGCAGATTTGGAAAAAGGAGTGAAGGTCTGATTCTTGTTTTCATCCGGGAAATTTTCAGAAATAGATATAAAACTCTTTTGCCAAAATAACTTCTCCTCTTGTGTTGTTTGGGCATAGACAATAATAATGTCTTCATTTCTTCAATGAGGAATTTTGTCATCTCATTGACCAAAGTAATGATGCAGTCAGCAGGATGAACACTTTGTCATCACATGAAGCTGGCCCTAAATTGTACAGTGTCACCGCTGCTTTCCAAATAGTGGTGTCACAGTATATTCCCACCAGTAGTGTGTGAGCACTCCAGTTTCTCCATATCTTCCCCAGCATCTGGTCTTCGTCACGGTGTTTAATTTTTCAAAAATTCAATAGGTATGAGGTGGTATTTCATTGTTTATGTTGAATTTCCCTAAAGAGGTTGAAACTTTTTGGTAAGTTACTAACCATTTATCTTTTCTCTTTCATTTATGTCCTTCTTTGATTTTTCTTAATTGGTTTGTAGAAATTCTTTATACATTGTGTATACTAAATCTTAGTTAAATATGTTGTCAGTATCATCTTCCTCTCTGTGGCTTCCCTTTTAACTTTGTCAGACACATATTTTGTTGTACCGAATAGTTATCAGTCTTCTTATCTAGCGTTTTATGACTTGTGCCTTTTATTTTTGCCTTGTTTTAAAATTGTTCTTATCGCCAAGGTGATGAAGATGTTCTCCTATTTTAATGTATTTTGTCTTAAATTTTTTAAAGTATGCTTTTCATTTTTCAGTCTCTATTCCATTGGGGTTTTATTTTTTTCGAATAGTATGAGTTATAAATCTATTTTTATTTTATATTTCCTATGCATAAACCACCAGGAACTTAGCATTCATCCCTTCCCCACTGATCTTTATAGAATGCCATCTCTCATGTATCAGATTTCCCTACTGTGTATGTGTGTACATCTCTGGACTCCGTTCTGTTCTTTGGTCTATTTTGCCATCTGTGCGCTAATACTACAGTGTCCTAATTTCTGTATAATAGATGTCCTAATAGATGTATAATATGCCTGGTTATCTCCTTGGAGAACTTTTCTCCTCTTGCTCTTCTTTAAAAGCATCTGAGATAGTCTTCATTTTTTGCTTTTGGGATCAGCTTTTCATGTTCCTCAAACATTTCTACTAGGATTTTGGGTGAGATCACAATGAATTTACAGAATGATTTTCATGATAGTCAGTGTGTTTACTATGGAAACTTCCAATTGTGTACGTAGTATATCTCTTCATAAAATTAGATCTTCTTTTACATCCCCCAATAATGTTTTTGTACACCTTTTAAAAATCTATTAAAGGCCATAGTTTCTGTGGCTTTTAAAAAAGAAAAAGTAAGTCAATCGGGGTTAAATGTAATGCCATGGGATGTCATGTTTCCTTGCACAGGCCTGTGACCTCTGCAGGTGCAGCTGAATGGACTGACTTATTTAGATTTACACTGAAGCTGTGGGGGAAGCTGGTTCTGAGTTATCATGTCCCAGCCTGGCCCAAACAACCGAAGCAAAGTGAACACTTGAACACTTGACATATTATAATGAGATAAAAAAATAAAACCTTCCATATGTTAAAAATGTGGATATCTTCTAAAAGAAAAATCTGACCCAATTTGCTCGATCACAGAGACCACATTTACATTCAAAATGCCAATTCTTTGTTGAAAGAGAAAGGAAAAGAAGCTCATTTTCCACTAATATCTTAGAACCATATAGCTAAGGTAACCCTAGAATGATTTAAACATGGCTCTTCTGTTGGAGTGTTACTTCCATGTTTGGTGATGTTACTCGTGAAAGTGAACTTTTCTTGGTTGTTTCAAGATTACCTGGTTTCCCTAAGTAGTTGAATGGAAAATTTTTCCTGGAATATTTTCATGTAGCTGCATGCTGTGCAAAGAGGAGGCTAGCACTGGGCTGGAGGGCCAGCTTGATTTATTCTGGAAAGTGGTTTATTCAGCTGTCAAATGAGATTATGTACATGACTGTTCCCCATCACTTCACAGAAATATTCTTATTCCTGCACAAGGCCTCAAACTTTTATTTACTTGGAGACAACAGAAATCACAAATGTAAATTGTCCTAAAATCTATCTTTGGAAATGCAATTTTTAACAGAGTGCTGTTACTCCCTTACTGCTGATGATGATGACCAGAACAAAATGGGACTGCTGGGCACTTTCTACCCACTGCCCACTGTCTCCCCACCAGCCGACACGCACACACGCACACATCCATACTTGCAGATTTCAGTAATCCTGAAAGGCCCCAGTTGTAAGAATCCATTCTTGACATTCGCTTTTTTTTTTTTTTTTGGTTATATGTTTTTGTCTTAGAATGGTCTGTCATTGTAGAAACTCTAGAATTTAAAACTGAAGTCTAAATTTGAATATGAAATTAAGTTCTTTTTACTTTTTATCATCTTATTTTAGCATTTAGGGGTCTGAGCAAAAATGGCACCATTTCTACTTCGTGATTGACTTGCAGTCTCCTCAGCCTCACGTGACAAGTGAGCTATCACTAAAAGGAAAAATAACACTCCTGACCAAAGTGACTGTGACAGGGTGGGCTGTTGATTAGGATCCTGTACTTGGTTGGTAGCTTGAAGTTATTTTACTTGCTGCCTGGGCAGGCTCTTTCCCCAGTGAGTGGAGGCAGTATTTGGAAAGCTAGGCACTCATTCTTTCAGGGACTGGTGAGAAATGGAGGCCTTTTATTCTTTAAAAAGCAAAAAGGAGTAATTTTTTGTTTGAAGAAGAATTTGTCATACCGATGGTTCTTCACTGGGGTCAATTTTGTCCCGCAAGGGACAGTTGGCAGTGCCTGGAGACATTTTTGGTACTTACAACTGGAGTTGAGGGGAGCGTGCTACTGGCATCTAGTGGGTAGAGGGCAGAGATGCTGCTAAACATCCTACAGTGCCCAGGACAGCCCCCTTCCCAAGCAAAGAGTCATCCGACCCCAAATGTCAAGAGATCCAAGGTGGGAATACATTGATTTACACAGAACTTCTGAAGTTGTAAAAGGTGGTCTTTGAAAACCTTTAAAATATATAGCCCATGGGAAGTTTCGGGATTTGGGCAGAAAGAGAGCAAAGGATTCTAGACACCAAATAGAGGGACCCAGGGGTTGAAGGAGTTGCCTGTTCAGAAAGTGCCATCAGGACAAGCCTGTCTCGATGTGGACAAAACCCAGTTCTGGATGTTGCTAATTACTGGTGCTGATATATATCTGCTTGTTTAATCCAATTGATATCCATTAAACTCTTACCACAAGCAAAGCATTCTTTACAATAAGAAATAATAATACCATCTGTAATATAAAAGCGAACTATAAAATTATTTTTATCTGAAGGTTTTATTTACTGTTTCAGCCTCTTTCGGGCAAACTCTCAAATATTCATACACAATAACAAAAGAAGATAGCATAGAACATTGAAGTGAGCCAATTATTTTTTCATTCACCATTTAATTTGAAGCAATAGGTTTAACCTTTTTATTTTATTCTATGAGTTGCTAATAGTACAATGCCTGGTTTAAGTATTACATTTCCCTGACTTTCTCAGTCCTTGGTGAAATTCTTAAGTTAAGACACATGAAATAGACCACATTAGACTATTTTTGTCATATAATACAGTTCAGTCTAATACAGCCTAGCTGTCCAGCAGCTAAAAAGAAAGTAGCAGCCTAACTATTCTCTCCCAGGGGCCGATTCAAGCCTGGTACTGCAGTGACACAAAAGAAGCGCTCATTCATTTTTCTCCTGAAACTTTGCACATGAGGGCTATAGCCTCATTCTAATTAGTCTTCAAAGGCTTTAGATTTCTGTCCCCAAACCTGGAGTTTCCCTCACTAATACTCAAGTACCAAAGAATGTTGTTCTTCAGCAACAACTTTGGTGAAGCGAAGAATCATCCCTAAATTTATCTCCTCTGTAAATGTGGGGTTATGTGTGCTGTGTTCTCTTCAGGTGTGTGGTTCACCTGTCTGGGTAACTGTTCAGTCTGAGATGGAGGAAGTTGTCTAGTTATGTTCAGCCTGTCATTTCACTTATATTTAATGAATGCTTATTGGTGGCTTAATATTGGCATAGAAAATTAACCATGCTTTATATTTTCAGGAAAGTCTTTCCTCCATATTTTTAGTTGAAATTGGTAAAAATGTGGTCATTTCCAGGTAAGTGTCAAGTTTTTATGTCCATAGAGTTTAGTCATTCCTAGACATGTCTGAATATGTTCCTATCTTATTATGTGTTTTGAATTGGTGCAACTTACTTTAACAGCTTTGTGAGAAGGAAAATTCAATGTAATTTCACCCACTGAGATTTCTACACAGGTAGTTTGAAAGTCTTATCCTTTAGTATTATTTCTGTAAAACTGCTAAATATTCATGGGCCTTACTTGACATAAGTATAAAATTGCTCTTTGAGGGTGACATTAAGAATGGGGAAACTCATACTTTGGTTTTCTAGAATTAAGAGTTCATCCTAATATGAAACATCAAGTAATCAGAGCCCTGTTTATTATAGTCTTATCGTTATATTTGAAAATAAGTTTCCATTCATGAAAATATTATCAGATAAAAATCATACAGCCACGTACTGGCCAGTCAAGAAGCTCTTCTTCCCATTGCCCACCACCACCTCCTTGGCCTTTTGCCTGGTCTCTCTTTGTGATGCCGGACGTACTGGTATACTATCATTTGAAATCTGTAGAATAAAAGGTTTGGCTTCTCTTGACCATTCCCTGAAGTCAAAGAGAGTTTAGATGGCTTCTCCAACTAAGTAAATAAAGGAAGTTGAGAAGTTAGGGCAGTAAGTATTGAAGGAAAGAACAATCTGACCCACTGTAGATCATCTGCCCAGGTAACTGGGAGCCATCTCTGCTTCTGTTTGCATGAGGAAATGCCTCTATGATGCTACAGAGAAGGGCTGACATTTTGTCATTGTGACAGTCAGCTACAGAAATGCCTGAGGAGAAAGAAGACTGTGCCCACCTGAAGCCCAAGCTGTGAACACCCACGGTAGTTATTTGCTGTGATGTTGATGCTTTCATTGACGTTATCACAGGTGTTATTAGAGAGAGCTTGTTTTACCAGCCAGCTTCCAAGCTTTCACTGGGCACATTCATTGCCCAAGTACAGTTGAAAGTGCGAGAACTATAGTGGTGAATAAAAGAGTCCTTGGCCTTGAGGAAGGGCCCATAGTCTTGTGGAAGAGATGTACCTCTGAACAGAGAAACCATGATAAGGATTAAATGCAAAACAAAAGGAATGTGTCGAAAAAAGCACTGTCGTCTGGTGATAGAATGGCTCTGGCACAATTCTACATTCCTGCCACATGTATTACCACCATACAGGAGACATTTCTCTCTTCTTTTACACAGCCCGGACTATTTTAATGGCAGTATTAACAGCTTTCAGATTTAGTTTTATCTGCATCTTTCAGCAAGTGAACACCCTGCTGAAAGGTATTCACTCAGAGAGAGTCACAACTTTGCAAAAGGTCATTTTTTGAATGTAGCAAATTATCATCGATACTTTAATGCGATTAGGGAAATAGAGAGGGTTGCTAACAAAGCTGATCAAAACCACAAGTTGCATCACACAGTAAACAATAAGTGATGCCAGTAACTGTAATAACATACTGAAACATCATCATTACGTGAGGCTTCCTTCCTTAGAAGCTTGGAAACTCCATTGCAGGAACCTGACAACTAATTAAGGTGTTGTTTGAATGCCTGACAAATTCTGGTCTCCTACATAGTTTCATCTTAAATGGAATGCTTCATTTAACTATTTCTATAATTTTATTACCTATGAAAACTTATCTTTAGAGTAAAGGAGATGGTGTATGTTATTGTTGCCATGGTAACTTTTGTACTTAAAATGGCAGGCTGTGCTTACTTGTTTTAAAAATATCTATAGTTTGATCGCTACAAAAATCTCTACGCATGATTTTCTCATGTCCAGTGAGTCACTCCTAATTTAACTGGCATTTCAGCGAATGACTTGCTCACATAAGTTGTTTTGAGAAATGCCACAGGTTATTACTATAAAGCACTAAAGAGATTTTAAATTTCCACCATTTAAAAACAGCTTATATGTGTTCTTGCCATGGGCGGGCAGGCTCGGTTGTCGGTAACTGAGGAACTCGGGATGAATTGCGCTTCAGCTCCATATGGGTATCTTCATTTAGCCACAGGTGTTGAGGCAGACGTGCCCACTTTTCACTTGGGTCCCTACTGTAACACTGGACTGGAATATTTCAGTGTATTTCTGTCTCCCCTGTGCTCTCACGGAGCTCCCATTATAGCCAATCTGTTGCCTTAGTTTAGTTTAGTTTTGTTTTGTTTTATTTTGTTTGCTTTTAAGATGGAACCTCCTTAAAACACACACACGAATGAATAAACACATGCACGCTCTTTGAAAACTCACTCCAGCAGTGCCGTGTGCTGCATTATTTGCCATTCGGGGGCCTGCAGTGGACGCCCGGGAGCTCCGTGGCTCCTTTGCGGAGTGGGCTTTGTGGCAGCTGTTGACCATTCTGAATCTTTTTATACTTGGCTGTTTCGCAAATGACTGAGGCTTCCAAAACATTTTGAATTCTGGATAAGTGAGGAAGAGCAGTCGATGTTCATGTATCTGTGCACAAACTGCATTCGGTGTCCACAGCAGTGATGCAAATCTGCCCCACTTTCGAGACCTAGGCAATGGGCACTCTGCCTTTAAAAAAAAATCCATTCGATAAACTTGGGGGCAGTGTAGGGAAAAGTACTGCTTCTATTGTGAGCTTCTCTTTGATCCATTTCTGCCTTTATGGAAATCTTTAGTGTGTTTGTATTTTCATGCTAGCATCCTTTTTTGATGGCTCAAACAAGCTCCCTTGGTCCCTGAGAAAATAAAATGATAGTTCAAAGCCTTGTGAAGCAGGTCCAGAGACTGCCGCCTCAGGTGCCCTTCCTGCTCTGTATTCATGCACCGCAGCCCCCTCCTGGGGTTGGGCCGGAGCAGGCAAAAGTCCTGCTGGTCCTTTCAGAACCCCTGGGGGGATGTTTAAGTGGCAGGTGCACTTAATTATTAGGTATATTACAAATACAGGAGAATAAGCTTTGATAAGTTTTGAACTTGGGACAGAAGGACACTTTGTTTTTATGAATCAACTTGGTTTTCCTAGAAATCAGTATATTTCTGCAAAACAGTCAAGAAATGGAGATATACACACAAATATATTTTTTTTCCATAAAAGAAAAGGCACATTTTTCATTTTCACCAATAACTTTATTGATTTGGATATTTTTATTATGTCCACTATCTCCTGCATGTTATAACATTGATTGTTCTCAATTAATGTCTCGATTTGATCACTGTCAGCTTCAACTGGTCTACCCTAAAGCGGAGTATCATCCAGCGAGAAATCTTCCTCACAAAACTTCGCAAACCACTTTTGACACGTTCAATCAGGCACAGCACTTTCTCCATACACTGCATGCATTTCACTTGCGCTTTTACCTTTCTCAAAATAATAAAGCATAATATGCCAAAAATGTTGCATATTTTGTTCCATCTTCAATATTAAAATGGCTACACAAAAATTCACCAATTTTGATAACTTTTTTAAATGCATGCTGATATGACAACTGTCACAATACAATCTGACAAAATTGTTTTGAATGAAGTTAAAGACAACTAAGCACTACTAGAACCATAGTACAGAAAAAAACCAAACGAACTTTTAGGCCAACCCAAACACACCCAGTATATATAAAATGAATATATATGTTATATATAACAGATGTATGCAGACTGACTTGCATGCATATGTAAGTTGTGTGTACAGTACACATATCTATTGTATATAATGCATACATATGTGGTACATATATATATACACACATAGATGACACACACATCCACACATATATAAAACATTTATTGAGTCCTTACTGTGTGTGGGCACTGTTCTAAATGCTTTACCTGCATCAACCAATGTAATCCTCACCATTTCACAGGTATGACCACTGAGGTCACAGCTAGGAGCTGTCACGGCTGGTATTTGAACCTCAGCCACTGTGTTCCACACCTTCCCTTGATGGAGGTGCTACAGTCAATATCATTTAATGGTATGATTGATTTGTTGGGTATTGGTGCTTATAACCACAGGAACCTTAAGCAAGCGAGCGAGGGAGTGGGAGAGAGAGAAGGGGAGAGAGACAGAGAGAGAGAGAGAAAGAGAGAGGTGAGGTATGGAGAAAGCCTTTTCTCCTACCTATTTTCTTCTGCCAATGTAGGAAAGGAAATAGGGAAACTTGTAGCTCATTTGTTTTACAGGTCTCAATAGTGGCACATTTTTGGTGGTACGTTAGGTTTTTGAAAAGTCGTTACAATCAACTGGGCCAGATCCAATGAGTGAGGTGAGTGACCAACATGAGGAGTCCATTTTGGGACCCAGTAAAATAATGTAAATGTTTATTCTCTCTGGAGATACTTCAGCAGCACGGTTGGATGCCAGGTGGCTTGGAAGAACAGTTCTTTGTAGGTAAACTTGTGTAATTATTTTTAATAGAACAAAACACAGATAATTTTATTACTTGTTACCATAATAACTAGCTGGGGTATAGGTTTATCTACTATAATGGAGCCCCCCAAAATGTTAAGAATAATGTCAGGATGCCAGAAGTTTGTATCTCTCTGATGTAAAAGTACCACTTGGTGTGGTGGCTCTCCTGCAAAAAGGAGACAGAGACCTAGGCTCTGTCTGTCTTTTTGTTCTGTCACACTCTATGCTTGGCTTCTATCTCATGATCCAACATGGCTGCCACAGCTCCTGTCATCACTTTCATATTCCTTCTAATAGGAAGAAGAAAAGGTTAGGCAAGCCCTTCTCTTGGAGTGGTTTGCTCTGAACCCTTTCAGAAGCCAATACTTTGGACTTTATTCTTGGATTTACTATCTATTAAGCCTATGATTACTTGGTAAGCTTATTCACCTTCATCTTGGCATCAGTTTTCTCAGCTAGGAAAAGAAAATGGTGAAAAGACAAAGAAAAATGAACACCCTATGTGGGGTGAGTGGTAATGTCTTAAATTTCAGTTTGTGGTAGTATTTTCGGCAGGCCCGGTGATTGGCTACTGGTCAGTGGAGTTCACATTTGCCTTATCTTGAGATTTTTCAGCTCTTTAAAAACAAACTACATCCTCAACATGCAAGGAAACGTGTGATGGCTTTTCTTCAGGAAATATTTTCCTCGACTACATTTTGTGAGTCACATATTTCAATTTATAGCTGAGCCTGCGGCGGTGGGGTTGCCTGGCAAATACCCAGTGAGATCACAGAGCTCATGCTTGTGTAAACCCCTTGGTGGTCTTTTAGTTTCAACAGAGCTTGAGATGGACCGATGAGCTGTTAAATGAGCGTGGAAACAGAGCCTGGAAGTGAATTTGGTTTGAAAAGTAATTGTAAAAGGTGAAAATGATAGACCTTTCATGGTGTCTGTAGCTGTGTTTCCAATATGATAGTCACTAGCTATTTCCATTTTAATTAGTTGAAATTAAATTAAATTTAGTACTTTAGACACATCAGCCACATTTCAAATGCTCAGCTGTCACATGCGGCTGGAGGCTACTATATCAGACAGCACAAACCTCGTATATTTCTACCGTCACAGCAGATTCTGTTGGACATTGCTATTTATAGACAGGCTTCTAAGAAAGAACTGTTTATGGTATAGCAAGAAGGAGGCTTGGAATGGAAGTCAGTAGATGATTCTGTTCAAATTTGAACCTTAAAAGCTCTGTGATCCTATCTGTGAGTGACTCTAGGCCTCAGTGGACCTGTCAATACTGCCACCACTACTTTTGTATGCTAATGTAGATTATAAAGCTAACCGGAGGATCAGATGCAATAATGTCATTTTATGGTTAAGAGAGTGGACTTTGGGGCCAGGCTGCTGGATTTAAATACCAATTACTTAAAAGTGTACTTCTCTTGGCCTTGATTTTCTCATCTGAAAAATGGACAGTGAACTACCTACATCGTATGATTGAGCAGTAAATGGTTTCCTATGTATAAAGTGCGTATAACTGTGCCTGGGCCATGGAAAATACTCAGTGTTTAAGCTATTATTACTCTCATTATTATTACCATCATTATTATTAATTTCCTCTATTGAAGAGTATAAGGTGCTATCAAAAATTTTTACTACAGATGATGACTTCAGTTTGCTGGGATTTTCTGTTTTTCCTAACCTCTTCGCATATAAACATGCTACATTATAGCTTCTTAATGCTTATGTTGTCCTGCATAAATTAAGCCCCTTTGGAGAATAAATTATTTACAACAGCATGCTCAAGATTTGTTCTTCTATATTTCAGCTGTATAATTAGCTCTTCCCGAAAGAAATTAATGAGCTTGGTGTCAATGCTGAGAAATTCTAGGAGCAGCCTCTCCTTAGGTGATATTTATGTTCCTATCTCTCCAATTCCTTAAGTCATGGAGTGAAGAAGTCACAAGGTCCGGTATTCTGCTCATAAAGGCTTTGTCGTACCCCCTGGGTGGCTGGCATCTTTTGTCAGTGGGTGACCTTACTGAAAGAGGGGGGTACTGCCCAGATCCAGAACTGGGAGTCCGATCTGTAGTCTCGTTGTGGATAAAGGGAAATGTGCACTGGCCCTGCAGTTCGCACCCTGGCTGCACACCAGAATCACCTAGGGAGTTTTAAAAATGGTGATGCCTGGGTCCCACACCCCAAGATTATGGTGTAATTTTCTGGGGTGTTGCCTGGACATAGGGACTTTTTAAAGTTCACAGGTGATTCT